>JAUZND010091934.1:0-14913 GCA_034780555.1 Coelogynopora nodosa | reverse complement strand
TCTGAAAATGTATAATAACCTTGGTTGCTCGAAATGGTACCAATGAGTCCAAATATGGTGATTGGCAGAAGGACTAATAGTTTATGTAATCCGTTAAGTTTATTGATCTACTCGAAACAACTACATTACTAACAAATTCAGTATTAATTTGATTAATTTATATCTTTATTGTAGCGGTTATTTTTACAGAGTGATGTTTATTTGTATATTTTTATATTTAATTATTTTACAAATTTATTCCTTTTCAAAACCTCAATAAAACCACCCGCAATTTATTTGTTGAGGATAGCTACAATAAAACCAATTTTTTTAAATTAAATATTTAAGCAACACGGTAGTTCGTTTAAGAAATACATATTTAGAATATAAAACTATGACGAGATTTTTAAGGCAGCATATAATCCACTATAGGTCTGAATCATAGGAATCGGATAAATGAATGAATCAAGAATTGAGTAAGTAAAGCAAATTCGATATCTATGGAAATGACCTAATATATCACAAAACATTAGTTTTAAGCTATATACTATTTTTGATTATATAAATATAAATATTTATATTTTTTATTGATTATATTCTTATTGATCATATAGACCCATATTAACTTAAAGAACGAATTAATCAATAGTTAACCATGGCATTTTCTTTTTCTGAAAATGATTATCTTGCATCCTTACATTAAGAAATGTTTACCTACCCATTCAAATTAAACAGTAACTGTGCTATGTATTGAGACTAGTATTGCACTACTATTTGTAGTAGTAATAGTATTAGTAGTAATATTAGCACTACTACTATTTTTCACACTATTGTATTACATTCATAATATTGACTCAAAGTAGAATTTTATCTATTTATAGACAGTAAAACAGAAAATAAAAGTAAACAGAAATAGTAATCTGAAATCAATTTTCATAGGTATCTGTACATTGAATGTTGAAGGTTGACAAAATAACGACCCTACATTGTATGTCATTTAGATCACCCCATATGTTTCAAGCAGTAATGAACAAGGCGCGTAATTATAACTGTCAGGTCACCATCAGATAGATGATAAACAGGGTCAAGTTTGTTTTGATTATTTAGATATACTTCATCCGAATACGGTACCGTTGATGCCTACTTTGGTTACTATAATATATTTCATATATTTTGTTATGCACAGACTATTATCAGATTTGTAAGGAATAAGCAACTTTTCGCTGACATAACAAAATTTGACTTAAATGGATCACGTAGCCTATATATCTTTTATCTGCTTATATATTGATTGCAGACTAAAACAAATATTATAAATTGTTTCAACTACCGTAATTGTTTAGCTTATATTACCATGCTCTTTCATATTCAAATTTTCAGCTGATTGCACAAAATTCAACTAAATAAATGAGTATGAGAGTTAGAATTGACAAAAATGGATCCACCGCCTTCATTTTAAGCCCGATTACTATGAAATTAAAAAAGGTTCACATTATGTACAGATCAACAAATCTTAACACAAAACTTAGATAACTAATTAAGGTTATATATATATATATATATACATATGTGTGTAATATTTATAAAACAGTATGTATATATATCTCAAAAATTTGATTTTAATTTAGAAAATATACATAGCATTAATTTATTTATAGATATAAAGCAAATTTTCAATTTATAAAATAATGCGTGTTAAAAAACATATAAGTTATATAACGTAAAAACGTCATTATAATTTACAAACGAAATGAAAATATAATTTAGTATACTCATATTTTATTTGATACAAAGCATTTTTTAAATTTAATAAAATATTGTATAGCAAAACTTTCCAAATTCAAATAATATCAATAGATTATTCTAGCAAAATAAAAACTAGTTTGCATATGGTTTTGTTAAAATAACAAATATAAAACAAAAAATCATATACAGAATTTTTTTAAATAATGATATACAAACTTATTTTCAATTAGTGTAGGACAAAGGGTTTCCAAATAAAAATTTACCCTTGTAATAATGTAACTCGGACAAAATGTACTATATTAATATTTTGATTTTTAAAGATAATAATGAAATAATTTACATTATTTTTATTATTACATAAAATATATTTTCGGTATAAGAAAATTTTACTACAAATAACTGTATGCTTATTGATGAAATCACTATTAATCTATACTACTTGAGCTATAAGTTCACACAATTATATAGTAGTCTAATAATTATGTAAAGTCATACGCAGTTTTTCATAAAATAAAACTTATTAAAAAGTCTAAATTTAGATAAGGTTAATTAACAATTGGAAATTATATAAATGATTCCGGGGAAATGATAAAAAAATACAGGGGAAATAATTTAAAATCGAATAAAAATATGATGTGTTACTTATAATCGTGTAACATAAGTGCATAAAAATAACCGATTTGACACACGTTTATTCAAAAATTGTATAAGCCAGTAATACATTTTTTCAAAATCAACTATTTTATAGATTTATAGAATAAAATTTTGAGAAATTAAATAAATATTTATAAGAATATTCGTCTTATAAAATAAACGGTTGACACAATCGAACATTTTACATTATTATACATTATATATTAAACTAACTTTAGTAAAACCTATAAACTTTCCTTTTATAAAATCTTTTTAACTATTTTTATTTTTTATCATCTAAAGTCAAAACGATTCGATTTCTTTGTTGGGCTTTGTTTAGTATCCCGCATTTTTCGAATAACGGAAATCTCCTTGAGACTCTTCAGGATGCAAAGCTATCAGCAAGCGAAGGAAAGGCTATTGTCAACGTGACAATTGAAAGTATTCAGTCAATGCGTTTGAATGAAACATTTATTTTATGGTGGACTTCTGCTCAAAAGAAAGCATGCGACATAGAAGAACTTGAAAAACCGAAACTGCCTATGAAGAACAAGTGCCACGTCGGTTCAAATTAAGATTATTACAGATTTGGCAGTGGACACATTTGCTATAATTTTTAAATCTCATATTAATGTTAGATATCCTAAAATTTCCAGTATCATTACATAGAGCATTTTTGTGAACACAATTCTAGATTAATTTACTAGTTTAAAATACTGGATAAACCGGGGTGTATTATGTTATTGAATATATATACAACATCTCATCTACTAGTATGGCGTGCAATCAAGCATGGGTGGTTAATATGATTATGGATTAGTTAGGGAGGGAGATGTTCAACAGTATCATGGTCCTCTGAACCCTGAACAACCTGGAAGATCTGATACCGACTATAAGTGAACCCTTACAGATCACTAAAGACTGAACTGGTACAGTTTTCAACCAAAAACATGCATGAACCGGGATTTGATATCTTCAATTGGCCGCTGAAACCAACAAGCCACCTCGTTAATAGCCGTACAACTGGATAATTACAAACAAGTTTAATGCAAAAATATATAATAATATAATTGGACAAATAAGTAAATTATGTATAATTGTTCCGGCCATAAATATATTTTAATTACATTTAGTTATTCTTATACATTAAAACAGTGTATATTTAGTAACCTCTTGGGTACGATATTTAAAATAGCTTTTGGCAAGTATAGAAAGTAATATTATAAAGAGTTATCAGTTGGTAACTAATATCTATGACTGTAAAATCCGTTATTAAATATAGTTTTTCATTACTTAGAAAATAGTCTTCACGGAAAATAAACATAAATAAATCAATCGTAATAGCTTTTTTTAAAAATTAAATAAGTTTAGAAAAAACGTCCGATTACTAAAGTAAACCTAATATAGAATATTAATAAAGTAAAAACTTCTATTAAAAAATATATTAAATTATAGGCTGTACCGAAATAAATGAGCGGCTACAAAAAAATATCTAAAAATACAAAAATATAATACTTTATTATATAACATGGATTTAATGATTATGTGAACATAATGTATATATTTATTTTACAAAATTGCCATTAGCTTTGATGATGAGTATCAATACTTCCATTAATGTAGTAAGTGCTTTGACCATGCAATATGCGGTAAACTTCGGCATTTCTTGTTGCAAAAAGAGACTAATATCATCAGGTGATGTGAAATCTTTTCTTAAGGTTTCCAGCCTTGGGAAAATGTAGCTATCATAAAGATTTACATCGGGAGAGTAGGGTGGCTGTCTCAGAAGTCTGATATTACTTTCTTCGATATATTCTCTGGTGGCATTAGCGACATGTGGGCGTGCATTATCATGCACGAGACGCATGTTTTGTGGCAGAATGGGATTTCCTTGTCTTGTTTGAGAAAAATTCTTCCAGTGCGCGAAGGAATGCGATGTAGCGCTCGGCATCAACAGTCTCAAACCTGTCCAAGACTTCAAAATAATGGTGTCCTCGCTGACTAACTGCCACGATGACGAGTTACTTCTGTTCCATTGTAGACCTGATAGCTGTTTGCCTGCGCTCTTCATCTCCACCAGCTGATAGCCAGCAACCAATCTTGTTCTTGGATTTGATTTTGCGACAGTAGAAGTACTTCTCGTCAATCGTAACAAGATTAGCTTTGCACAGTCGTGTTTGCATTGCATCCAGTAAGGTCTAACAACGATCAACACGAACAGCTTTGTTTGCCTCTGAGAGGGTGTGTGGTACCCACCTGATCTTGAACCATATCCTTTTAAGGTCATCTTCCATAATTCACTGTACCATAGAATGGGATATCTCCAGTTCGTCTGCAATACTTTGAATAGTCATAGCACAATCTTCTTGAAGTAAAGCATCCACAGAATTAATGTTCTGCAATCTGATCTCATTCTTCTTCCTTCCACCAACTTGCTGCCTCTAGTACAAAACATTCTCTAGTACCCTATAGGAATTGTTGACAAAGTTTTCAAACCTGCACTATACTCAGGCAGTCATCAGGCCACGCTACATTCGCAATATGGTGGATCTCCGTGCGTTCATATCATTCCGGCGCAGTGTCTCTACTATACAATAAAATTTATCTTTCGTACACTCCATGATCAATAATTCTAAATAATGTAAATCTTTTACTTGGCTTGACGATGCTGCAGCATCGTCTAATATTAGTAGTATGCAAATATTTAAATATGAACATTTATGAAAACTATCTATGGCTACTTATTTATTAATCATTTGAATCAATATTGTGCAATATATTGTAAATATGCGATGTCAGTTCACTAGAATCTTTTTTTCTAGCTGATCATTTATTTCGGTACAGCCTATATTATTTGAAAATATGTAATATACTAATATTATAAACTATACAAACTTGATGTCTATTGTTGTCTATTATTTCAGGAATTTATTAACTAAATAAGGAAAGAATTAAAATAATTGATTTCCTTCTAAAAACTATATGTAGCTTCTAACTAAAGCTTGCCATGGATAAAGAGAATATGAATAAGTGTCCGCGTTTCCGGGTGCAAACCTTGTCCTGGCTACTACTTAAAATCAAAGGTACATAGTTATTTAAGAAGGTATCAGTACAACCTTCTAATGTCATTATCATCCATTATATATACATTTCTCTTAGTGTTAATATTAATTTTAGGAATTTTCGTTATTCAGACTTTAAACTTTAGCGTGTTACTAAATATATTGATTATATTATTTTAAATTTTATTAGTTTGAGAAACATTGTTGAAAAGTTGAAGATAATTGTGGAAACTTTTCTTCCTATTTTATTATTATATAAATTCTGTCATCTGCCACTATTACCATGTTTTTGAAATAATTAAAATTTAATAGTAATTTTTAACCGTTATCAACCAATGTATATATTTTTTATAATATCATTAATTGAGACATATTGGACTATTTAGTATGCTCAACATTTCTACTTAACTACATATACGATTATTTGGATAAAACAACTTCAATTAAAATATTTGAAATTAATTGTTTTCTATTTACTTTTTTCAGTCTTGTCAGTGGAGATGTAGAAGGGAAGTTAAATGCACTTTACAAACGAGTGGCATCTGTTCAGAAGAAAGCTGGTGATTTTGATGTAATGTAACATTGAGTATTTGGTTAAAGATACACTGAGTTATAAATGTAGCATGTATTTTTCAGATTTTGTTCTGTGTTGGCAACTTTTTTGATGACAATAATAAGGAAATACTGGATTATATAACTGGAACAGCAAAAGGTAAATGTGGTAAAAATATAATTATAATTCCTTTATCATTAATTGACGTTTTTCCAGTGTTATAATCAGGATATAATATATATGAACATTTTTATGGTAAACTTTATTATTAAACATTATTTTAAAATTTATAAAAAAGCATGTTTAGGTATGTAGGTAAGTAAAATATATTTTAAAAATCAAATTAGAAAAAATCAGTTTAAATTAAATTAGTTAGATGCTAAAAATAATATAAAAATGTGATAAATATAGACTGTATTTAATCCATATTGATGATGTAATTTTAGTGACTGGTTTACCATGACCACTCCATATTTTCTCACAAAGTTTGAATCCATGTCATGGTTTTTTCTATAGATAATCCGTGAAAAGATGAAGGGAAAATATAGTAAAATATTATGATAATATGTATATAATATAATAAATTTAAGTTATAGATAAATAAAAGGAAAACAAAAAAAGTTTAATAGTCGGAGATTTATATGTCCTTCGGTTTAAGATCCTTCTTGAAATGCTCCTAGAAGTAATGGCACCACTGTTTCACGTTTTGCTGTATAAACATTATTTTCTGAAGTACTCCAACTTCTGATAACTGAATCTTGTTGTATTTACCTGTTGTAAATGTAATACTCATGAAACTTGGACTACAGATGTATACGATTGCATTTAACATTGTGAAGGGAAATACCATACAGTTAGTTCGGTAATATATTGTCTCGAGTGTTTTATTTGCAAAAATGAAAGAATCGTTTACTGTAGAGAACGATAGCGATTGTATATGCCAGTTCAAATCAACAACTAGACAGAGCACTGCGTAAGGTATGCGTTAGTAAAAAGTGAAACAATGAGCCCTTAGAAGCGAGAGAAATCTTTCATTTAAAAAGTTCCATTTATTGATATGAAAGGTGTTTTATCTTTAAATATTTGTAGAACTATTTCATGATAGAGAGATTTTTTTTCAAAAACATTTTTATTTATAACGTCATATACAATAGAGAAAATATTATTAGTGGGAAAAATCTCAATTTAAATTTTGTATTCATATCATTTCACAGGCAGTAATCTAAAATAAAATTATGTAGAACGGTAGCTTCATAATATGTGTGTAAACCACGGCGTACTGAACAGAGGCCATGTAAGCGCCTCTACTAATAATATTAGCGGAGGTAAATAGAATTTCATTATTTCTAATAGAATATATATAGACTATATTGTTTGTTTATAAATTATATAATACTTATATAAATTTAGATACATTAAAAATTCGTTTTAGTACTAAAGCATGTTAATATTAAATTGTTTTAAAAATATCAAAGATTCATATTGAAATATAGACACTAAAAGTCCATTAGAAACGAATATTAAGTTCATTATAATTACCGACAGCTTAATCGAAATTTCCAGTAAAACTTTTTTGGACAAACGAGTAGAATTTTCTTTCAGTGCACTTGATAAATTGTTATATGTACTGCTTCTCATTGTTCAAAGACTTTTATCAGTTGAGTTATGAGATCTCTTTTGTTTTCGAAATGCAGTAAATATTTTCGAAAATATCGAAAGAAGAACGTAATACACATGTTTGAAGGTTACGTAGAGTTAAAGTCCAAAAACATTCGCGTATATCGTTCGAAATTCACGTATTATAATGAATTCAATATGTGACAAAAACTACAAAAGTGTCCAGTTTATGAAAGAAAATATTTTTTTATATTACCAATGCTATATTGCCTGTGTATGAAATGTAGTAGAAAGTGTATTGTTTATATACCACCACGTCTTCCAATCCATCCAATATATCCGCACCTTATGAGCGCAGTGCGGCAGCACCATATTGCATTAAATCAATCACTTAGAAATCATTGCTGTTTGGTAATTGAGACAACAACTGGTATTTCAGTACTTCAAGTACTTCCTCGAAGAAATAAGGTCCAGTTAGCACAGTACTATATATGGCTCCTCACACTGTTATCGGCGGTTGGTTTAGTTGCTTCTCCACAACAACATGAGGATTCACTGATGCATAGTAGACACATAGTAGACATCTCTCCGTTCAATGTGAACAAGGATTCATATGATCAAAGTATTTTACTTGGATGAAGAGGATCATTTGTCAACTGACTAATAAAAATTTCGCACATTTCCACACGTCTGTCGTAGTCATCATCCAGTAAGCCATGCAACAAGTTTAAATGATACGGTTTATATTCAAGGTCATCTCAAATACGGCGTAATGACCTCCGCTTAATTACGAGTTCTAAAGACAATCGATTGGCACTTTTACATTGACTATAATATACAATTGCAGCCGCTACCAAATTAGAGTTATCACCCGTACGTACTGGCCGAGGCCTACCAGCCTGATTAGCGTCTGCAACATTTCCTGCAACAACGCTTTATAACGTTTATATGCAGTAACAAAATAATGTGATAATTGACTTATTTAATTACCTATACCCAGATTTACAAATAAAGTACACAATACTGAAAGAAATATTTTAGAAGTAAAAATACGCTATTTTAAAAATAGCTGAATTCGTCAGATTAAAATACTGTAGGCATTGGTCTACAGTTTAGACAATCGGCTCTAATGGCTAATAATTGCTGGATACAATCAGAACACACAGTGTTGTGCCCACAAGGAATAATTATATGAGTTGGACCATTTATTAGACAGACCACACATACACGATCTTGTGGGTTGGCGACGGCAGCATTCTCATCGTTGACGACATGGTTCGCGGGTGGTTAGCCCAAGAGGTTGTCCAAATCATAAGGGTCGTTAACTCTAGCGTAGGCATCGTAGGGATCATCAGCAGCGCTAATGAAAAGTTTCGCCATGAGATAAAGATAAAATAATATAGCGACTTGGAAAGTGTACACGATAGCGGTCGAATACGGCCGTTGACGGCAAGAATTGGAAGTGGAATGAATTTTAGCTGCGAGAGCTTCTCTATTAATACTATTTGTAGTAGTGGTAATAAATAAAGAATTGGTCATGTAGTAGTCAATTTATAAGTATAGAGAAGAACGCACAAATACGACCGTTCACGGCAAGAGCTCAGAGCAAGCAGAACGAATTTAAGCTGCGAAAAATTTCTCTATTTATACTTTTTCATAAAAAAATTGGGGGGTTAGATATACCAGTAATATACTACTCATGTAATATATCAAAAGTTTCAAATAGTATCAATATATGTATATATAAAAGCCTTGGAGATTGTCATGTGTAAAGGCAGTATGGCAAACTCTATGTATATGTATATTTATATTGTGTTATTTTTATGAGAGTCTAAAACAATAACGCTCATATTCTGAAAAGTATTTAATTTATGTTGAGTGAAGCATATATTATAAAAATACCAATAAGTGACTTCAATTATTTCAAATTTATTAACAGATAATGTAAATATTTATAAAATAATCATAAAAACAATTAAAAAGTAGGGAATTTGCTTATCAGTAAATATATTAAAAGTTTGAACTTTTTCAACATTGGTCCAATTTAATTCAAAACAACTAGTGGGTATTTCAATGAAAAAAGGAAAGATTATCACTCCGTTTTACGAAATAAATTCCAAACCGGAATTGCAGTTTTAGCGCTTCGTGTTCTATCTAGTTGAATACTATAAGAACTAATGACTCCTTCACTATATTTTACAACACATTATATATATTTAATTTGAGGAATTATACTAGATAAATATGTGTTGCCATGTTTGTATTTTTTATCACAAGCTGCATTCACGATAGCCACAATAATTCAATTCCAAATGTATGAATAATAGTTTTGAATTTGAACGTTTATTCTAAAAATTCTCTTAATTAAAATATGTCAGTTGGTAATTTTATTTACTAATAATTCATAGCATAATAGAATTAAGTTTATATTATATTTGTATAATAATTAATAAGATTTATTATTTATTACGTAATTGTTATATGTACTCTAAACTCATTAAGAATAACCAAATACAATCAATATGTCATTGGCGCAGCATGGTTTCTGTTATGAAATTAGTTGTGATTTTAATAATTGTTCGTTTATATGATCATTAATAATTCATTGTTTCCGTCCCCTTTTTAGCAATAATTCCAACTGTTATTATTGGACCACTCAACATTAAAGCCAAAGAATTAGTCAAAGATCCCAATGGATGTGAACTTTGTCCAAACATAACTTTCCTTGGTAAGCTAATCATTAGTGCGGCTGTTTCATATATTTGTTGCTTTATTTTAATCCGTTAGTGTAGTATGGTGAGAGATACTTAACGTTCTACTTTTTAAATTATTAACTTTACTCAAGTCTATACTAATATTTATTTATACACGTCATAATTTACGTCATAATCGCGGACCGGAAATAGGCGTGAGTCATTATAAGTTGGTCGTTTTACGGGCTCACGTGTTATTCACCTAATTTATATTATATAAATGTTCATCCACGAACTGAAGGACACCTCGCTTTGTGCCTAACAATTACTTATTTTCTCTTATTAAACATAGAAAAAGGCGCTAGGTTCCCTTGAAATCACTCGTATCAACCGGACTAATACTTTTATCCGACCTCATACTATCTGACGTTGATATAATGCAATTTTATCGGAAATTTGTTGAGACCAACTAATTTGCTCTTCTTAACCGATCTTGTACTAACAGGATTGTACAGTATATTACATATATATTATATATATATAATATTATGTGTGTATATTGCATTTAACGTTTTTGACAATCGAGGTCTTGATTTGAGTTGAACAGTTCCCGAATTTAGTCACAAAAATGTGCGTTAGTTGTGGTAATAGTTGTTGACGCTTCATCAATTCACTGACCCGCTGCAGGTCGAAGAGGTGTCTACACGGACAACAGCAGCGGCCTTCGTGTTGTCTATCTGAGTTCTGTGGACTCCCCACTTGCGGGTGGGGCTCCTCTCAACCCCTCCGACGTCACAACCTTGATGACCTTGACCTCTTGCGAGGATCCGGGCTTCCTGGGGGTGGACCTACTGTTGACCGCCCAGTGGCCCTTCGGTATCGAGCGGCTGGTGGAGGAGCTGCCAGAGGGGGCAACATCTCGTCACTTTGGCTCCAAACTGGTCGCTCAGCTCGCGCAGCTCATTAGACCCAGGTGATAATGTCACCTGCAGCGGTAGTGATAGAAGTGATAGTGACCCGCGGGGATACCACCTTTGTAGTGCTCTAGGAAGTCGAGGTTTTCATAAATTTGAATCCCTCTAAATTTTAGTTTTTCTCTGAGAAAGCCCATTTTGTAGTAACGATGTAGTTAGTACGAACTCTAGTTGTAACAGTAAATGTACGGGGAACTTGACCAGTTTATTCAGAAAACCATGAATTTTTTAGTGAAGAGGCTAAGATTAAATTCATAAATTTTATAATGCTTTTTAAAAAAGGTTTGTAGCAGTCTTGGTAATCTGGATAAGTCTTGAAAGAATACAGGACTAAGTGAAATAAATCTGAATGTTCGACGAAATATACATGTGAATGTAATTAAGCTGAATGTACTACTAAATATACATGTGAATGTACTACTAAATATACATGTGAATGTACTACTAAATATACATGTGAATGTAATTAAGCTGAATGTACATATAAAATATACACTATCTTCTTTTAGGATATTATTATGTGGCTTTTAGTTTTAAACACATTTAATTGAAACAAAATATTTTACCTGACTTATAAGGATCATTTTGTATTTGGCGATAATTTTATATACATGTAGTATTACTTAAAACAATTGAATTGTTTATTTTAATAAAAGCATTCCATTGTACCCATTATAACGCCAAATTTCATCAAGATTTATGTCAAGAAAACAACAGCTAAATACAGACTGTGCACTCTGTTGGATTAGATGATCTTGTAACCTCTGTGTCGCTTCATTGTGCCCATCGTGCAGATACCACTTCACAGGAATGGAAGGGCTACACTACGAGCGGCGGCCCTACCGCAACCATCAGGTGCTCCAGGAAAAAGACCGTCACGTGACCCGCTTTGTGGGCCTCGCCAAAGTCAAGAATCCGGACAATTACAAGGTGGGCAACACTGACTGTTCAGTAGTTTATTCAAGTAAATTGATTTATCGAAGTCTGTTCCATAAAATTCGTGTAACAAAATTAAAATCTGTTAATTAGCCACCTTTGACTTCACCTAATAAG
Source organism: Coelogynopora nodosa (assembly GCA_034780555.1). Taxonomy (NCBI): domain Eukaryota; kingdom Metazoa; phylum Platyhelminthes; order Proseriata; family Coelogynoporidae; genus Coelogynopora; species Coelogynopora nodosa. The sequence continues at coordinate 2,603 of JAUZND010091934.1, read as the reverse complement.
GTTACCGTTTAAATGTTTCGAAAACCTGCTTAACTTAATAACACTCTTCATTTTGTTAAAAGTTAGTAAGGGAGAAATTTAGCTATAATTTCTCATTGTCTCTCAATTTCATTTTCCAATTTGTTAATGTAAAATATACTCCTTTTATTGTTTTTCAATGTTTCTGAAATGTCCGACTAAATAACAGTTGTTTTTAATATATTTGCAATCCGTTTTCAATTAATATATTGTCTATGAGGTATCATTAGCTTATGCGTGCTTGTGATTGATCTGCTGTCTATGAGTTATCATTAGTTTATACATGCTTGTGATTGGTCTGTTGTCTTTGAGGTATCATTAGTTTATACATGCTTGTGATTGGTCTGCTGTCTATGAGGTATCATTAGCTTATGCGTGCTTGTGATTGGTCTGTTGTCTTTGAGGTATCATTAGTTTATGCGTGCTTGTGATTGGTCTGTTGTTTATGAGTTATCATTAGTTTATGCGTGCTTGTGATTGGTCTGCTGTCTATGAGGTATCATTAGTTTATGCGTGCTTGTGATTGGTCTGTTGTCTATGAGGTATCATTAGTTTATGCGTGCTTGTGATTGGTCTGCTGTCTATGAGTTATCATTAGTTTATGCGTGCTTGTGATTAGTCTGTTGTTTATGAGTTATCATTAGTTTATGCGTGCTTGTGATTGGTCTGTTTACGTTAAAATATAAGGTTTTATTTTATACTATTTTTCTTTAAAATTTTGTTTCACAAGCAAACTAATTTTGCGATGTTATTATATAATTTTCACTAAATTTGTAATGGATATATAAAATAATTTTTTGATAAAATTTTTTTGAATATAATGAGCGGCAAATTAATAAATTTGTACCAATCTATAACACGATTAGACCCGTATTCTATCATTGCAAAATAAATAATACCATTGTCAGTTTTATCGAGTCGTTTTAATAGATAAACGTAAACCTATCAACATCTAGTTAGTTTTTATAAGTTATAATTAATGGTTATTATCAAATACGTACATCTATGACATGTATCACTCACTTTCTAATGATCCTATTGATAGTTATCAAATACATCCATGACATGTATCACTCACTTTCTAATGAACATATTGATTTTATATGTAACTCATTTATAGTAATAATAGGTTAAACGAAATAAACTTGTGGATGCGAATAATTAAAAAGAGAAAACAAGTTTTAAATTGGTCGACGTTTCAGGAATATCAAAACATAAAATTTACAATAAAATACAATTTTATATTTTAAATTTTATTACTAACTGGTCTTAACTTAAAGAAGGCAAATTTAATTCGTTTAATGGAAAATATTAATTAAGTTTGCTTGGAATAATAATGCTTTATTGTTTGGGTTGCATCTACTCAACTTTCTTCTTTCATGGTCCCTTGTAGTACCTCTACGCCATCCAGCTGAAGCCAATCGAGAAAATGGACCGCGAAGAGCTCGTTAAGCAACCAGAAGATGTTACAGAGTCACCATACTCTCAGGAGCTGGAGGAAGAGGTTGTCCCAGCCAGAGAAATTGTACGTACCATGTTAGAAATATACTTATTTTTATTACCTGTTTTGCAGATTATTTTATTTCTGTTCTTTATTGTGTAGTGTTTTGTTTCTAATAAATCGACCTTATTCGAATCCAGAACTTGCTTCAACGAAAACTTGTTTATTTACAGAAGAGAATTATGTTAATATTAAAATAAATAAGTCTTCCAAGATCATTACTGATGGTGCAAGAACGAAATTAGAAATTTCTATGCGACCACACTATCGATTTTTATGGTAACCGGGAGTACGTTAGTAGAATTGAAATTCCCAATATTTTGGTTTGTAAATTCTATTGATCTACCCTTAACTTTAATAAACCGATAGCTCAGTTATTATGTATAGTCTCGTTATATTGAGATTAAAGCCAGGGACACAGTGGACAAAGGCAGGTTGATATTAATGTAAATTTCATATTTTCAATCAACTGTTGTGCCCTATCTTGCACATTGAAAATGTTTTTGACGATGACAAAGAGTCTTAAGATACTTAAGTTTCAGGGTCCCATGCACCAAAGGAATATTTCGACTTTGAGATGAATAACATTGGCTGAAATGTAAGTGGTATGAGCCAGCTTTGGGGAGAACTCGACAGTCTAGGATTCCCTGAGTGCTGAGGATCTTTCACTTTGTCAGTGTCAAATATTATATTGGTTTCAGAAGTGTTGGGCAATGTTCTGAATGTTCACCCGTCTTATTAATATTACCATATTATACGACATCGTGAAAAATTAAATGAATTTTTTGCCATTGCTAATTCATGTTTTCTGACAGTGTGTTGTTGCCAGTCGTTTGATTTTTAATTAATAATTATTATAAATATAAATTAATAATAATTAAAATAATATACTCTTGTGCTACATAATAAAATATATATAAATTGATTTTTTAATTTTTTATTATATATCATATTATGTTACTTAGATCTTTTTTAGTAGTATAAAATATTTAAAGTTTTCGTTCATATAATTATAATTATATTGTTCATCTATTTTTATTTTAAAATACTTTTTATATTTCTAATAGATGAGTATTCTTAATTT
>JAUZND010091933.1:0-14914 GCA_034780555.1 Coelogynopora nodosa | reverse complement strand
GCATGAGCGTAGATTTCTTCCGATTCTGAGGATTGAGGAGTGCAACCAGCTAATGTCAATAGAGCCGCTTCCCCATCACCCATTCTAGGTAAATTTTGTGATGTTGCGAAATCTCCCCAAAATACTCTGGGTTCATCCCCTTTCATCATCAGTAGAGTTGCAGCCTGTGTCTCCATAGTAGTGTCTGTTGCACTCGAAAAGGATGACGGATCCATCATGAGACAGATACATACGTAGGAATAAAGACCCACGCATAATTTCCATCGGTTCATGTCGTAGTTGAATAAGGAAAAATTTAAGGCATGTTACATAACTAGAGTCGCCGTGTTGTTCAAAATACACCATCCAACATCTTAGCATTTGTCCCATCCCAATTGAAGGCAAGCGTGTTGGCAGTAATCTTAGCCCAGTAGAGTCCGTCGTGCGGAGTGTTATTTTTAAAAGGAGGCGAATCGCGAAGTGTTGGGTTGAGGTCCGGAGTCTCTGTAGACTGCTGGTAATGTCGTAACTTATTCTTCACTTGGGCCTCAAACGACTTGATGTGGTGCTCGAGCATATCCGTACCTATAATCGACTCCATAGTATATGGATACCCAATGACTTGAAATGACCAAATCACCCTTTATGCTGATGGACTCTGGTGATTTGAAAATTAAACCGTTGTCAAAGTTTGCCTCTGTCACGTCGGCAAAGTGTAGAGTGAGTCGTCTCTGTTGCCTTGTAAACGTGATGGGGCCGACCTTCACCTCTGATTCAATAATGTTGAACATGTTGTTTCGTGTTCCCCTCGTTTAGACGTGCTAAGAGAGAGGAGGTCTGAACTGTTCCGGGTAAGAGAAAAAAATGAGCTCCAGAGCGCTGTACAGTGCCTTTTATACCATTAACTTCCAATCAGAAACAGGCGGAAAATTGTCAACACCTCATTGGCTTAAAGCATGCTGACGAAAGAGAAGGTAGGATCACGTGACCCGATAATCAATGATTTTTACCTTAAAGACAAAAATAGATTTACTTTAACTCCTCAGGGAATTCCCAAATTAACTTGACTTTGTTTAAATCGACCAATAGGATGCCATAGTAACCAAAAAACAAATACCCGATTATGATTGGCTGTAAAATTTTTGAAAAATGTTAACGTAAAAATTTAAAAGCATTTTACATTTGGGGGGGTGTTTCGGTTTCTGGGAGGAGGAGATTCAGAGAGACCCTTTCCATACTACTAGTGTCATAATAAAACTGCATCCACATTGAATAAAGTTTATACTATACTGACTTATTATTTCTAATGTCATGTGTTAGTATTTTGGTTTGAAGTTTTTTTAGCTTGTTTGAAGTTTTATATTATACATTTACTATTGGGAAACATTGACTGTAATGCATATTATCATGCGACATTGGGACTAATTTGAGACAGTCACATTATAACTTTCTAAGAATATGTTGACTTAAAAATGTTAGGTTAATTAATCGACATATATAATTTTTTAATTATTTTCGGTACAGGTATGCCAAATCGATTCTGCATATTTCGCATTGAGTGGCTAAAAGATGACATACTTAAAGATTGAATTGAAGCTGTTCGAAACAACAAACACGTTTTTGTTTGTATGTCCTGTCCAAAATATCAGCCATGTTGTTTTACAAAATTGTGGAATTTCTGTTGTAATTGGCGCGTTCACGGAGTTCTTTACACATCAACAAGGTGGAATTTCTAATATATAGTGATCACCCCTGAGATAGTTATAGATGTCGTTTATTTATTGTAGTGATTTTACAATTAACAGTGTGTATATTCGTTGCTTGGTTCTCTTTGTTTTTGTTAGCCCTTAGTGCTTCTATAAACGTCAAATAAAGCTATACATTTACATTATTACTTATTGTACGTATATCTGTTTTCTATTCACATTCATCCTTTTGTGAACTTCCTTTTTAACTTGTTATTGGATATGCACTGAATAATTGCTTACTTTAGCAGATAATATCCCCAAACAATATAATTGATGCATTGAAAAATGTTTTCAATAAAATCGTAGCTTTTAATAAAATATTCATTGTAATAACCCTAAAACGGCCAATAAGTGGATCAAATGTACCATTACTTTTTTAAACAAGTATTGTGTGAAGAGTACCGTATTGGCTATCTCTATCAAACTTACCAAATTAAATTAGCTGTGCAACGGTGTATAAAGAAAAAATGTAACCGACAAAGTAAAATTAATGTTATAATTATTGATTATCAATTAATTTAGCAAAATTGAGAATAATCTTATGCCAGTATTAATATTTTTTACAAGTAACGTATAAATCTACGGCGGACCAAAAGGTTCAGTGTGAAAATCTATAAGATTTACAAATTAAATGATGTTTACCTGGTAAATCTGAGAGATTTACCATAACTAAGAACTATGGTCCGCTATATCAATCATGCACCAATTTACAATGTTGTTTACAAAATGACATAAAAAGATAGAGTTTTTGTATAATAATGTAGGCCTATTATTTAATAATTATTTGATAAATTAGAATTTCATTATTTGCATTATTACAAACTGCATTGTATAGCTGCCTACAGAAATCAAAATACTTCATATAGATATTCTAACAAGAAATATAATCTATATATTTTATAGATGAGGTAATTTGAAATTATAAAAATTATTATATATATAAAAAAGTTATTGAAATAAATATAGTAGTGATATGATTATAGTTTGTTATTGTTAAATATATATCATTTAATGTATTCTGAATTACAAATATATTGTAAATGTAATTGCAATATAGTTAACTATTTAATCCTCAGTTATACATTACATCGTTCAAACAAAAACTAATTTTCTTTGAGAAAAACGAAGGGTTAAAATAGCCATTAAATACTCACTCGTTAGTATTTATAAATAAAATATTTGAAGTATTGTTATGAAGAAAGCGTTCTTTTTAGACATTTTACTAATAACCATTATTAGTTCTTAAAGGTAATACGGCAATATGCAAGATTTCATTAAACTTGTAGAACATTTTAAACATGTAGAATATTAGGCAGGTACAGTATATAAATCTGCATATTGACAGTTTTAATGCAAATAATTTCAGCAAATTTTGCAGAATTGAATAAGAAATGAAATTTAAATCATTATTCGGCAATGGAATAACTTATAAATAGTAGTAGTATGGAAAGAAGACATCTACGTCACTATCCCTACATCTACGTCTACATGACCTATTATTATTATTTATACCATAATTATTCTACGTTTACAACAATGCTGTTAATATTTGTATGAATTCACAAAAAGTTATTCTAAAAATCTCTAAACTTTGAGTAACTTGTAACACATTTTTAAAAGTTACTAAAAGTTTTTAACTTTTAAAATATGAAAAAAATTACTAAATATTTATTAAGAAGTTAACTTTTGCTAACTTTTTCCTAATTAACAAATATTAACAGCTTTTTACAACATTTATTTTGCTGGGTACTTTTGTCCATGACAGTTTTCATAACTTGTCAAACTTTAACATTGAAATCACCTAAAATGTGTAAGACATCGACAGCATTATTAGAAAGTGTTTTTGCCATTATATAAAATAAAATAGTGAATTGAAAAGTTTTGGCGAGACTGTACGTGAACGAAATTTTTTTTTAATTTTTTTAAATAAATTTTTATATATAAATATATATATATATGATAAAACTCCCCATACTCACTCGGGATAACGCGTGTCATTTAACCACTTACAATAGGATACCACTATAACTTCGAAAAAATTATAATTAAATTTCTTGAACCTATTCTGTATAGTGTTTATGAAGTAATATACCATTAAGAACTTTGTCTAATAACGGAAACATAAAGTAAGCAGCAAAGTCTTATCTTATCATATTTCTTTATTGGTAAATAAAGTAAACAATGTCTATCCATCGATACATCGTAAAAGAAAATAATTCTTGACTTAATACAAAATTTAAAAAACAAGAACTTTAAAGCCAATAGGCCTACTTGTTCATAACTATAAACTAATACATTACATCAATAAAAATATTTAGCACTTGAATTGGAATATATAAATGTCTAAATAATAAAGATTGAGAACGCAACGTCAAAATTAAATACTAAACATTTAAGATGTATGTATCACTAATATTTAATTAATTATTAACTTGTGATTGAACTTGAATGAAGAAACGATTTAACAAGTAAATTAGCATAATAATCTATATATAATAATAAGAAAAAGATTTCATTTATTATATATACTCCATTATTTACACTTTATTCTTTATGCTCCATATCATTTTTGGATGTGGTATAATGTATATAGTATATGAAATATCACCTAAATTATAAATTAGTCGTTATAATGTGTAAAAAATACTCTACAATATTTTGAAACATTGTTATATAAATATTTTTTATTTTAAACTTTTTTATTTATTGTACAATTCATTTCATATAATTAAATACGTAAAAAAATAATTTCCCATTTTTTTAAATATAACAAAGACATAGTTTACAATCGAAGTAAGTAAATGTGTAAAGTTATAATGTATAAGTGTAAAGTTTAATACTATAATATATTCAAATTTCAAATTGTTAAAAAAAATTAATAATGTTTTAAAATATGATACTACTAGAATGAAGTCCTGAATCCTTCCCCTTTAGTCAATGGAAGGGTGATTAATGCACTCATGTATTAAATTATTATCATCTTTAATATATTTTTAATTGATTCTCGTAAATAAATAAATCATTGTTTTTAAAATGATACCTGTTAATCGTGTATAAAATCTATATTCTTGCATACCTAATAATTATCTTAGTGTTATTGATCCATTTTATAGACAAGAAACCTGTCCTAATTATGGAGGTTTGTTAATCGATGCATTTGATAGTTAAGAAACCAATCTTATGTCGAGCTCAATTTATAAATATATTATAACCTCCACTTTTTACATCCTTCCTCCGTCCCTGACTTTATACATAGGTATATATTTGTTGTACCGCACTAGTATAAAATAAAGTGAAGTAGCTTTGCTTTTACAAAAAAAATGTATTTCATCATAAAAAAAGATTAAAATTATTGTGTGAGATGCTAATACACTGGTTTTTAATTTGTGAATATGACTATTTTTTGAGCTGCAACTATAACTGATAAATTGCGATTTTAACATAATATGTATTAATATATAATAATATTATATATAGATATTTTAAACTCTTGCACAATGGAATTGAGGTCTGGAGCACATTCCTGCAATGCTACCCTCGGACCCAAGCCTGTCAGAACAAAGTTTTTTTGAAATATGCAAACTGTTAAGTTTACAACAATTCAGTTAAAAAACCAATGGCGTATATAATCTAGTTGACATATACTGGATGGTAATATGTATAACAATATATAATAATATTGAGTGCCATAGTTCAATATAGGCCCTACTATAATACATAACTTTTTGCACAATTGTTGAAATAAGTATTGTAATTTTGCGATAGAGGTATCATACTGAGAACTTATACTGTAAACTAAAATATATCAGTAGTATTGGAAGAGTAGACTCTGGCTCAACATTTGACCTTTGACCATAACCTTTGACCTTTAAACCCTCCACCACTTCCACCCCCCCAACTGTGATTCATGATTTATTTATTTATTAAATTTTTATTATTCGGAAATATTTCCGATATTTCAAGCAGTGACGAGGACAGTCAAGAGTTGGAGGAAAATAGTAATATGACAAAGGGGGATGAGGAGGAAAACAGGGATATGTCTGAGGTGAAGGAAGACGAGTTGAGCGAGGAAGAATTTATCAGCAAAATCAAATTCTATCAAGGTGTAGGCTGGCACGACATTCCTACACCACCAACGCTAACTACAACCTCGTCAACAGTGCCAACGTCGCCACCTATTCTATCCATACCGTCTCCGTTCCATTATACGAATACTACTCTTATTCAGTTTGAGCAAAATTTGTTGAATTTTAACTCAACTCACTCTGAACTCCACGATGATGATCCTCCTCTCGATTACAAGCAACGCGGAATCCTGATCAGATGCCATCGATCAATTGTGGGCCTCTCTCTATCCTGATGTGATTGATCCTCCTATCGAAACATTGCAAAATGTTACCAATGAAGTGCCTAATACGTTAAATATTTATGTAGATATTACCTCTGATACGGACAATTTATGTATATCTGCCGACACAAAGAATATTGTTAACGATGTTCGAATTCCGTGAATTTCTAGGCAAGTAACGTCTATAAACATATTAAATGTAGACAATGTAGTTCACATTTTAATTCTCTTGAAATGCTGAAAATGTATAGAAATGACTCTTATCCCGATGGAGTTCCTATTATTCCGGAAAAAATGTGCAACTGAATTTGCCAGAGATTTTTTGTATATGTACGACGCATACGCATTACACACAACGCATATGTACGATTTATTCCGAATGATGATGATATACAGCCTATTAATTTTTTCGAGGCTGCTGCTCTTCTGATTGAATCTACTATACGTATCCTAATGGCTTCAACTCAAGATGAGTGTAAAGTGCACCCGATCCTAGAGGTCAGAAGCGCACAGCTGGATTCAGACGGTGAAGCGACACAGTTGAAAAATTCATTGTTTTCCCTCGACGCGACAGTTTTGACTCTGAAAAATGTTTCTGACATTATCAGCGGACTGCTCGCAAAGGTGGAAAAATTTTTCAAGTAGGAAGCAATTGGACAATATTGGGTGTCGATTATTTTGACATGCGCGTAACCAAATTCTACTCAGCGCCTAATTACCGAGGTAAAGCAGATGATTCTATACTTGTAAGTCGACTAGAAAACAAGAAGGCTATGCTAAACCTTAAAAATACGGGAGATCAGTGCTTCAAATATTATTTTCTTGCCTGTCTACATTCCCATGAATTTAAGAGTAAACTGATAAGATATCACAAGTATAATATTCATTATCCCAAGTTTAATTGGACAGGAATTATGTCACAAGTTAATGCACGTGATTTCATCATTTTAGAACGACACAATCATGGCATCTATTTTAAATTCGCTAGAGTGGGATGAGAAAAATGAAAGCCACCTAGTAAGAGTGCTCAGAGCTGCAGGCAAATCATCATAGGAAACGCCAATGAAGGTGATCAACATATTGGCCTTTAAAGATTTAGCTCATTACCTACCGATAGTAAATCTAAAGCGATTACTTAAATGTCGCAAGAGAAAGGCTAATTCCAACCAAGCTCATGCAAACAAATTTTGCAAACGTGTCTTTAACCTTTCAAAACCGAAAAACTGCTTGATGATCATCGCGATCTGTGTTACTCAGAGGAGGCAATCACACTTCTCTCGGCGAAAAATAAACATATAAAGTTCACTAATTTGTGATTATGTCAAAGACTGACATATGTTGTGTATGCGGATATCGAGTGCACATTAAACAAGAACACTGTTGGAGATGTTGAACATAAGTTGGCTGCTTTTGGATTGGTGCTCGTACCTCACCCCGAACTTAAAGATGCTCCTCTAAATCTCGGCTACAGACACTTTGTTGGTGATAGTTGCAAAATTGATGCCATGCAAGTGCTTGAACAATGGCGTAGAGACGTCTACCAGTGGAATAAGGATTATTCTTTTCAAAACGTTGTCTGGACTAGTCAGGGAGAAAAGCAGGGACACAACAAGAAACAGAGACAATGGGTGTTACATATGTGATTAAGAGTTTAAAAACTGCAAGAGTTTCAAAGTGGCGGAGCACGACCATCTTACCGGTTGATACAGAGGTGCAGCCTGCCAGGTTTGCAATACTAAAATGCGACTCAACAGAATGGTCCTACCAATATTCCTCAATAATTTTAAAAATTATAATTCTCACGTTGTCTGTCAGGCGGATCTAAGAAAGAGGAAGGATTGGGAGCTGGTCGTGATTCCGCTTTCAAAAAAAATATATGGCTTTAACTGGCATATTTCCTGCAGAGAAAATTAAAATATTGGACAAGAAAGATGGCAAGATGAAGGAGGTTATCATTCGCATGAAGCTCCAGTTCATAGATAGTGTCCAGTTTATGTGCAACTCCTAAAATAATCTTATTATAAATCTCGCTCCAACTGACCTCAAACAAAGCCGTCGAGCAATTCCGGCTTCTGCTCCAAATTCCCTGATAACTGCGAAAGGTGAGTTCCCTTATACATATTTGTCTTCGCTGGAGAAAATGATGGAGCTCACTCTACCGCCACGAGAAGTATTTTTTAATGATCACAAGAAATAACAGGGTTCCGAAGAGGATTATGCGAGAGCTCAAGAGGCTTGGCGTGAATTCAAGTGTCAGAATTTCAGCGAGTATATGCTGGCGTATTTAAAACTAGATGTCCACCAATTAACAGATGTAATTGAGGCATACCGCAACCTAGGTCTAACCGAAGATAAACTAGACCCTGCATATTTTGTGTCAGCACCCAGCATGTGCTGATAATCTGCCTTCAAGATGACGAAAGCCAAAGTGGAACTATTGAAGGATATTGATATGTAAAAAATTATCGAAAGCGGAACGCGAGGTGGAATGACGTTTTTCAACAAACATCATGAGAGACAACATATACGCACAGAGTTATCAGCAGAATATATGGAATTGCTATATATTAATACAAACAATTTATACAGAAACGCTCTCACACAGTCATTAGTGCAATCACAATTTAAATGGATGACTCAGCCTAAAATCAATAAATTGGACCTCGAAACTGTTGACTTTGACAGCGATACTGAATATATGTGAGGTAGACTTGGAGTATCCGCCACATATTCAAGATGTATGTAAAGATTTGCCATTCGCACCGGAGAAAGAGGTCATACTATCCAGATGGCTAACTCCATTTATGAATGTTCAGTATAAAAACCACGAAACTTCTGCTCACTCATAATAAAAAGGAGAAATACGTTTGCCACGGAAAGATGCTTCAGTTCTATCTCAAGCTAGGAATGGTGCTAACAGAAATCAACAGAGTGTTGCAGTTTTATCAGGAGCCATTTTTCCGAGATTGCATCCAGTATAACAGTAAACGACAACAAAAGTCCAAGCACAAGTTCAAATTTTTTTATTGTGAATTTAAAAAAAACTCTCTGTTGGGAAAGACTGTTAAAAATCCTCGAAAGAGAATGAATTTCCGACTGACCAACAGTGAAGATCACGTGACAACTCTGGCAAGTCGAGCCTCATTTTTGTCAATGATGATATTTAACCAACACTTATTCGGCGTACATTTGTGCAAAGAGGCTGCGACAATAGATAAGCCAATTTACATCTGAATGGTGGTTCTGGATCTCTCGAAGCTTATAATATGTTCTCTTCGATATGGAAGTCCTGTGAAGTGCTCAAATAAACCTGGCGACAAATTCGAGATACTAGCAGGGACATGGACGAACTTTTTCTACGCGTATCCAGCATCAATGTTGACCAAGTGTTATTTCCTCGAATGTTGCAAAACGGACTGCTGGACTCTTCCAATTTTACAAAAGAACACCCCTGCTACTTCAGTCGGTATACTGCAGTATTGGGCCGTGTGACAGACGAGTGCGCAGGCAATCCTCAAAAGGAATTGATTTTCCTTCGTCGTAAAGCCTATAGCCTCTTATCACAAAATGGGTCAGAACGTAAGAGAACAAAGGGTGTTTAAATGTGTGTCGTCAAGGATGTGCTCACACACGATTCCTACAAGAAGACGTATGAAGATCATGTTGAAGTGAATACTGACCATACCAGATTTGCATCCCATAATCCCAATATCACGACTCTTCAATTTCACAAGCGCAGTTTGCCATTATTAGAGGATAACAGGGCGTAGGTTGGTGTGAATTACAACCTTCCATACGGCAACCACCAGTTATCCGGCTTTTTTCAGAATACTCTCCTCAAAAACATCGACAAACAATTGCACTTCAATTACCATCATCATATGAAACATAATCAGTGACTTATACATTCTGTATACATTCATTCAATTTTAATCGTAAATTACAGATTATCATCCTGTAGTTTAGTTGTCCTTTTGGACTATACTTACCTGATGAGATTATAATAAGATCGAAACCGAATAAAAGTCTATAAACAAACGAAACTCTGCTTGATTAAATTTGCAAAGGGGCTGGAAATGCTATAAACGTAATTGTGATGGCAATTTTCGATGGAAAGGTGGAAGTGACTCATCACCGAAACGTCATTACAGACTTCAAGACCTGAGATGATTACAGGAAACGATTTGATGCAGCTTGTGTCGCGAGACTGACCCATAATAACGACTTTTCCTGTATGAAAAAGATTCACATGGAGTCAACTCCACTTGTCCATAGCAAATTGATATAAGTTGATTGAATTCACGATTAGTTGAAGCACAACAATTGGTGATCGATGCGAAACAGCCAAGTCAGAAATATTCAAAATATGTAATAGATCCTCACAGATTGTTGCAGAGGCTCCCGAACCCATAGTTCGCATTTTTCCGCCTTTGAAAAATAAGGTGGTTGAATTCTTGTGTCGTAACCGAACCATTTGAGAACGTCTGTTATAAAGTTTAACATCATAGTCAAATACAATTAAAAGTCCATAAATATTGTCAAGTGTCATTTCTTTCAGTTGTTGTGATTTTCCGGCAAATATTCAGATTTACTACACGAGACGTCTGTTCCATGATTGTGGTAGAAATGATTTTTATTTCGTTTACCGCCATCTTTTATAGAATAAACTAGCCAATAAAAAAACTTTAAGTTTGAGTGTTGTTGATTGATTGGTTATTTTTATCTAAAATTTCATTGGGTGGAAATTTAAACCCACGCGGATCAATGGATCCAGTAGATGCTAAGTCTACCGCTTTAATCGCTCGGCCAACTAGACGTGTGAAGAAATTTGTGCTATTATTAGTTTATGTGGATTTTTTATTATAAAGATAATTTATTAATTTCAATGCTTATCGCCATGTCTTCAAACGGATGGACAAATATACTTTCTCTCGTGTGTAACGAGCTAATCAATGAAGGTTTTCTATTTAACGGAAGTGTTGCTACTACGAAACTTTATGTTTTAAATCGCTTGATGGACTAACTCAACATGCACTTATTGTTGAAGAAATGATGGGTTCTCTCTCAACTGTAAACTGCCTGTGTAGGTGCACGCAATTCCCGCGGTAAATAATCTCAAGAAGCCTTCGATATACATATTCGTCGTCAAATTCTACCAACCTTGGAGGACTGTATTGGTGCAATGATCAGACTTAAATCAGTTAATGAAGCGCAATACTATATGGCTGAAATAGCTGACAAATATGAATCAATTCATATTCGATTACCCTCAAACAAACCCGGATCTATCGATCTCAAAGAGATTTAGCCAGTCTACAACAGAGAAGTTAATAGTGAATGACCACTTTGGATCATAGAGGCAATGAACTCAGACATTAAAAGAGATAAGGTCATGTAAAAACATCTATCTGATTTACTTAATCTAAAGGTTGAATGTTATAATTGTAACAAAGAGTTTTGTGAAACATTGTCAATCGACTAATACTATGCTGCTTGTATATTTATACCCCGATTTTGTTTTGACTATACTACATCTCTATATGTTTTGTTAAATACATGACTTTGCAATATATTTTGACTAATTAATAATTTATATAAAATAAATCCAAAGTTTTAGATAAATAAATAAAATTGTTTTATTATTAACAATTTGATATATTCATTTACATTAAATGCAAGTTCAACATATGTATAAATAATACTTAAAGATATTCATATATTAGTAGCCTATAGTCAGAATGTTTTTGAATTTTTCTTAAGTAATCACGGTTTTTTGTCTCTTTGACGTACATTCGACATAATCATCTTCCTCCTCCTCGGTGGATAGTTCCAATTCAGGCTCGATTTAAAATGAAGGTGTCACTGGCTTTGTCTCCTTGTATCGTATTTGATAAATTTTGAGGAGCAGACTATGTTTGAAATCTTTGTTCCCGTGATCACTGCAGAACAGGTTTGTGGCCCGAATCACGAGTTAGTCCGACCCTTGTACGAACTGAAATGGTGCTGCTATCTTTTTAACGCGCTAGTCGAAAGCTTCAAAGTCTAGAGTTAATTTTATCCATGCAGTCTGTCGTTCTTCGGAGTAGGTGGTCTCACTTTTGCGCCACTGCTGTTGGTGGAGAGTTGTGTCAGTCCTTCTTTAACCTTGTGTTCGAAAAATTGTATAGCCTCGAAAAGCGTGCAGTCATCAGCCTTGTCAATAGGTAAGACGCCATGATCTCGAGTGTAAACACCAAATTTTTTCTCCAAAACGACGGATCTGATAAACCCTTGCTTTTTGACTGGTACCCGTAATGCTTCTATTGCATAATTCATTTTGGCACCGCTAGCTGCTTTCGTAGAGAACCCTGTAAAAAATTAATTAGAATTTCTAATTGTAACTTGTTTCAAACTGTTTGGCACGTCCGCAGCATCCATCAAAATTTTAGACATTTTTGACATTAAAGTCATAAAATAATTTCAGAGAGACAGAGCAAGTTACTTGGTAAATTGCTAGGTAAGTTAATTTTTATAATATGTACGATATGATACAACACATATATTAACTTATTAAATTGTAGTGTTTTTGGAATGGAAATATTACAAGTAATGGATCAAGCTGTGTCATTGTGTCCTTGCAGTCACGACATCCTCAATAGGAAAATGTCAAAAAGTGTGACTATAGTGTCTCATAATTTAGACATTGCGGAACTGCTGCATAATTGATTCTTCCTAGGTATAATACTAATTAAATTAATATATCTAAAAACATATCTTCAAATTAGAATAAACAGTTGTATATGGTTTGACTTATTTATTTATTATTATTCAATATTTTTCAGGTTTGAAACGTTTTGTAAATAAAAATATAAAAATTAATATATATATATAATTTTAAATTAATTTATAAAATTTATAAAATTTATAAAATATAATTTAATAATAATAAAAAAACATATTTGTTATTGTCATTTTATTATAACCAAGTATTGTAACGAATACAGTAAAAGTTATATATAAGTTAACGTAGGTTTAGAACAATGTAATGAAAACGCACATGATTGAAAAGAGAATTATTAATAAACTTACATTTTGATGTCAATCATTTTGTTTTTTCTAGTTGGAAATTTTTTCAATTGACATCCGTCTTTTTCAACAATCTGCCAATATTACACAAACGTATCGTACTAATTTTGCACATTAATATATCTCAAGAAAGAAGCAATTAAAAATCAAAAGGCCATATTTATACCTTAAATTCCGTCATGTTTTCTACATAGAGGAAACGAAACAACAATTTAACCACCGAAAAATGAACATAAACATAGCATCTATAAAGTACACACAAAGCACATATGTACATTGACGCAACTCAAGAAGATTCATAGCTATATAAGAAAAACTTTTTATTGAAAAAGACCACTTTTATCAAAGGAAATCGAGAAAATATATTATTTTTACAAAATCAACACCATTATTTTAAAAGTTCTCAATATCAAAACCTTCATAGAATATTTTTTTTGTAAACATATATAGCCTACCACGACCCGCTACGACCTATATGTTTATACATACAAACTTATGTAATATTTATTAATTTTTATTCAAAATCAATTAATTGTAAAATATATTTGTTTAATCTATAATAATAGTATTCATGTTAACTAAGTAAGTATTACAAGATGAGCAATACAATTAAAGAAGTTAAATTGTACAGCTTTTTGCAAAGCAATAAAATATTGAGTATTATCTATAAAAGTTAAATTTTTGTGTTTAGTGTTTTGCATATGCTGACTGGGTGATTTATAATATATAAATACTTTAATTATTATAATATTATACAGTTATTACTATATTTGTCGTGTCATATAAAATAGTGTTACATTTGATGTACTGTTAAAAAACAGAATATCTATAATATTATAGTGGTTTTAAAATGTGTATATATTAACTTAACAAAATTGAGGTTACAATTTTTTGGACTAAGAGAGGGCAACACGTCTAACGATCCCCTAGCAAATATTATAAAAACTCAAAAACTTAAAATTGACTGACAAGACGATCCTTGCATGGACTCACTGAGAAATAATTATTAATTACTCATAAATTCCCCCCATCCATTAATTGTCTAAATAATGCACCGTTTTTTTAACAATTTCAACAACAAGTAAAAATTTTTCAAAGTGTATAGAAGTTAAAATAAGTTTTTGTATATAGACAGTTTATAGTCATCATGAAATTATAACTTAAAACTATTTATACATATTATAGAGGTTAAGTTTATACGTATCTAAAATTATATGTTAAAAAAATCATAATAATAGTAAAACTATTATCAAATTTCTCATAAATGAAATAAATAAAACATGAAAATTATTTGATGACCATTGATAAATCATAATAAACCATTCGCAATGTCATATAATATTAAAATTTCTATTCCGTAATTATGTTATTAACATTTATTACCATGTCTTGAATAACATGTTATTACACTATTGTAGATTATGAAGGCCTTTTTTAAAAAAATATTTAATTAGCACATATGCCTGCCAGATTGAGGAAGTTTTTATTTAGAGGTTATTTAAATTATATACTTAGTAGGCCCGTAACCAGCATTTTCCAAGGGGGGGGTCGATCGTTTCAGGATTTTTGCGCCTCACCCATTTCACTCCTTATATACAAATATGTAGGACAATAATAAAACCAAAAATCAAAGCATATATAATTGGTACATGCAATATAATATTAATAGAAACGGCCAATGTTAAAAACACACACACTACAGGGTGTCCCAGAAGTCTTTGGACAAAGTTACGCTGTAAAATACCTGCTGTTCATTCGGCAGCCAATCAGACAT
>JAUZND010091932.1:0-14916 GCA_034780555.1 Coelogynopora nodosa | reverse complement strand
TGATTACGACTTTTTAAATATTACGACTTTTTATGGACGACTTTTCATATATTACGACTTTTTATGGACGACTTTTTAAATACGACTTTTTATTATTTACGACTTTTCACCCCGAACCCTTGTGGGCTTATTACATTATTTTTTAATTATAGCAAATAAATACAAAAAAATAATCATGGGGATTCTTGTACACAATATCTTTGAAGACAGCAATACAAAACGTTGGTTCAAAAATTTGACGCCCCTGTGCTGGCTGATAGGGCTGACATCACCTAGATGCTTAAACATTATCAGATAACTGAGTGTAAAGTGAGCGAGTAAGTGTTTTCCTTCAATTCAGAAACACAATTTAATTAATATTATTGGCAAAGCAGGGTAAATGATGAACAATTCTTGTTAATGGGGTGTTTGTTGTCTGCTATGGGATGAAACACAGTCATATTGTTTTAAATATATAAATCGACTCAGACAAATTTTCTTTTTAAAAATACCTTTGTAAAATTGGCTTGGTCGTATATGACATCTGGCAGTCTGTGTCATGAAAAATGCATTGGAAAGAAGATGATTAGAAGATGTTCCATTTTCCAAAATGTAAGTCCTCTAAGAATGACATGGGTTCCTACTGATTTTGTGCTTAAGTCTGATATCCGTTAGTATTGTTCCCGTGAGTTAATGTATCTAATAAATCCATGATTATCTTCACGTTCGTCTGATATCCTACCATTTTTTTCTAGCAATTTCGACAGAATTGTTACTCCCGTATTTGTTTATCATGCTGTGCAATATATTAAGAGCGATGTAAGCAATTGAATTCAAATAGCGTAAACATGAAACGATAATACATGCATCAGCTTGTATACAGCAATGAATATAAGTAGCAGTCTAAAGCCGAATTCATCAGCGACACGCCGTACATATATAAAAGGGATGACAGTGATAAAAAGCAACGTATCGCTAGGGATAACAAAATTATATAGTATGATTTGTATAAGTGTTCCAATAAAAAAAAAACTTTTTTCAGTTCACATATTCAAATGGAGAAAATTGTGGAAGTTGAAGCTTCATATTCCGTACATCGAAACGATAATTACTTGAATATCAATTAATTATCATTTTCAAACTGGGGTACTAAAGATAGGAACATAAACAATTTGGACAAATTTATAAAACAATAGGAAATTTAAAACGCTAAAAAAATGCTACAATCATTTCGCAGTACTTCGTTTTGGAAAATATATATAAAAATGAAGCTGGTCCATTTTCCAAGATCGTGTACTATTAAAATGAAAGATGACTAGAGGACTTCCATACCTTTTTTGTATTTGTTAAGTTAGGGGCTATCGTTTATAACTTAATAATTTAAGTATTTTAGAATTTCACAGGTTTAAACTTTAGGATTATAGAATTTTCCAAGATCGTTCTGAGGATACCAGAATAAGTGAAATTGAATTTTAAACAAGTTGAAGCAACAGTAAAACTAAACTTCAAAACCGAATGCAACGATGTGTCTGCGTGCATTCTAAACATTCATAACATGTTTATCATTTTGTTTTTAATATAAGTATATGTATTGTATAGTATGACTGTAATATATATATATATATATATATATAGTAAACACCTATACAATACACAATCTGTAGTATACAAATAGTATTTACGTATTGCGTTTTAATACTAGTTGTATATCACTAATAAATTTAAAATTGTTGCAATAATATTCTTCATATTGGACAATAGCCATAAAATCATTATATGATCGATAATGCTATGGCTATAGCGTATTGTATTATAATAAATATATAAATGAAATTGAGTGATCGATATTACTATTATATACCATACCTCAGATATTTAAGTATCAATTAAGTCGTAAAATCAAAATCAATCGACCTTCAATTAACCGGAAATGTCCTTAACATTGTTTAAATCAGGCAATAAGAAGTCGACATGGTAAACAATGAATCAGAATGTTATTATGAATTGTTGTAATTTTAAAATTATAGACATACACGTTCACTAGGACTGTGAGTAAAAAATGTGATAATAAGTTTTTTTTAATTCGACATATTTGCTTGATTTATCATAAGCCTATAATATTATTATTCCATTGCATTTTATTATTTCGGTATATTATTTAGATTTTGTCCTGATAATTTCTGTTATTGAAAGGAAACTGGTTACTAAATTTTTCAATATTGGCATTAGAACTGAATTCCTACAACTTTTTGTTTTGCAACACAATTTTTAGTTTTATGGATACATGGGAAATATGCCAATAAATAGAATTAATTCAATTTATATATAAATATTTTGACTTATATGTTTGTATTAGTTCAGTTCCTACCGTATTAAACCATGTAACAGGTGGTCATGATTTGATCTTCCCAAAATAAAGATAAGAATAAGATCATCCGTCATCGCATCCATTTGTCATTTAAACTTATCCCGAAGACGTCTACTGTCTACTAATGCATGGTAACCTGTCATTCTTTGAAACAAAGAGTAACATTTATTAAAAGTATTTTGTAAATGAAACCTATTTTGATGTGTTATTATTAAAACAAGCATAACATGTGTATATAAAATAAAAGTTAAAACTAAAATGATATCACAATATTCACGTTTAATGCATATAGAATGAACATGTTATGGGTAACAAATTAATTTTTCTTTGATTAAAGTTTCACAGAGTTTCTGTAAATTTATTAACAAGAAATCTATACGAATTTTAAGTGATTTATTTAAACATCGATGTAAAAACTTAAATATAATTATTTTAATATTTTATTAATACTTTGATCTATATGTTACTGACATTCAAAAACGATGAAGAATTTTTTACAAATATAACATCCTTAAAAATAAGATTGACAAATATATGAACGAATATATTTATTTTACAATTAATCAAATTGAATAGTAAATTTAACATTTAACAAATATCTAATATAAAATAATCCCATTCGTAATCATTATTTTTATTAAAACGAATTTTAAACATACTTGAGAAAGCTATTTCATTATGCACCTAATAAGGAGATATGAATATACAGTATAACAAAGCGGTATATTTTATCCCTTCATAATCTATAAAGAGGAGTAATAACAGACAAGAAGCTTATTTTCAAATGACATCAAACTTATAAAAGCTATTAATATCAGCTTTGGACTCAGTAAACCAAATTTTCTTCCAGTTCGTTTAATAATAAAGTTATTGATGTTGCCCTTGAACTCTTAGAGTTACTTTTGTTTCGAAGAAAAAAGGTGTTCACCTAATGAAATATATGTAAGATTATACCACCACTTCTATGTTGTAACACGGGGATTTTGACATGCATTATTATTTTCTTAAATTATATTATTTGATTAATATGATCCAGAATTTTGGACAACATTCTTTAGTATTGCTGTCAATCGAATTTTAATAGCATAGTTCTATCAACCTACTAAAAGTGTAACACATATATAAGTAGTATGTATATAAAGCATATACATATATACATATACATATAGCATATATAGCAGTATACATTTTATTTTCTACTTATTATATATTGTGAAATATTCTAAAATTCCACACTTTTCATTCTAAATGCTTTGAATGTTTGCAAAAAATTAAATAGTTATATCACGCACTTGGTCAATAGTGTCTTAGAAGTTCATTTGGTTTTTATAAAGTCATTCTAAAGGCTTGCGCTCACCAAGCGCGACGCGACAGTCCGCAAAAGTTTAATACGTACATTTCAATAATCGTGACACGACGCGACGAAAAAGAAATTGTAATTTCTGCATCGTCGCACAACTATATATATATATATATATTAATGCAAATAGGCTATAAATTCTGTATAAACACTAAAATACGATATGTCGCGTCGCATAGCGCTTGATGGGCATAGGCCTTAAGGCTGTCATTTGTCTTGAGTTTCTGTATTTCTGAATCAATGAGCTAGAAGTTCGTACAATTGCAATTTATGACTGTTTTAAATATTTAAATATTTCGGTTTGAAATTGTCACAAAACGAAATCCCATAAAGTTCACGAAATCTTTTGTCGACGTGGCAGAAGATCCCGTGGTATTTATAATTTGATATTTAAACGAATTCATCTGATGGATTCTTGCAAATTTCTACAACAGAAGTCGAAAGTAACAAATTTGGAACAGATGTTAAATTTATGAAACCTTGAGCGTTCAGATGAAATATGCCCAATATGAATATGGTGTAGAGTTATTTGGGTATAGTTACCACCTCTCGTCCCTTTAGTGCTCAACCGATTGTGATTATACGATTCAAATGTTCGAGTTGTGGGAGAGATAATATACATTATAGAAATAATGTTATATCTGCTACGTATTGTAAAATACTAACATTTTTATGCATTTGAAATAGCTAGTTCATAACTTCCTGATAATAGGTCAGAAATGTTCCGCAAAATTTAAAATTTAGATTAAAATAATCATTAAAAATGATAAAATGAATTGGAGAAACGATTCTTGATTAAAAGTGTGATTTGTTATTCATTCACCTAATCATTAACGTTTCGAGATGATTTTTAATGATTTAATGATTTTTAATGATTTTAACTATTCAAAGCAATTGAACCAAAACAGCTTACAGAAGAATATTTATTAAATGTATTATTATAATTATATCTTACACATATATTCCTTTATGGCTGTTTTTAAATATATGTAAAACAAATTACAACCAAATATTGTAAAAGGAAACATTTCGGTTATAGGCAACATATGTTTAGTTTTTAATGCTTTCTTCTATGTATAAACTTTTATCGTTAATTACAACATATTTTGAACATCTGCCGACGTGAAGCTAGTTATGTATAGTTACTTTAATGAAATTATACATCGTACCACAAATTGACACTCTATAAAGCAAGCACAATCATATTATATGTGCATAATTATTAGTTACAGTATAATCTACTTTATGAAATAATATTTCATTAAAGGAGATTAATTAATAAGAAGTTCGTTCATGTTATGTTTAATAAAACAAATGTATAATAAAAATGTAATGTTTTCATTGTTGTTCAATAAAAATATAACTTATTGTTTCAATTAATAATAATCGTATTATTGTAGAATATTTAGCCGATTTGATCATGTTTCTGGTGAAAAAGTTAACATTAACTAATTTATTTTTAAGGCAAATCAGTTGATAATAATAAGTATTTAATATAGCACCCCAGATTGAAACAATGTCAGCAGCGCTTTACAGAAATTAAAATGTTGATACAATTGAATAGGTGAGATTATGGAGAACATGAAAGTTTTTTAATGAGATTTTGAAATAGTCAATTAGTTAAAGACGCGCGTGTGAAGATGGGTGGGAGTTCCAAAGAGCCGGCGCGGCCATCGAGAAAGCATGATCACGCTCTAGTACCTCCTGTTCTGGCTGTGGGACAGATGAGTGTGGGTGTTGTCGACTGTCGAGTTATATGTAGAACAGCCAATGATAATGACAGTCACCATATCTTGAATACATTTGTTTCTTAATAGGGAGCCAGTGCAACTGATGAAGTAATAAAGATGTCGGTGTTCGCCATGGCGAATTTGTGACAGGACGGGCTGCAGAGTTTTGAACTCTTTGCAACTGGGAAAGAAGTTTTCCGGAGATGTTTGTCAAAACAGAATAGCAGAAATCGAGTCGGGTTAATTACAAGGGCGATTGATTACAAGATACTTGATACAATCGAATGGGAGAGCTCGTGATATACTACGTATTTGGCGCAGACCAAGCAGTTGACAATTCTCGCAATGTAATACCTAATTATTATAAAAACAAATTGGCTGTCATGAAATCTAGTATTAGATGAGAACGAAACATCAACCTTAAAGCCATAATTTCCACTGAAAATGACTAAAAAAGAGTCTGAAAAGAAATTAGTTAAAATATATAAATGGAATTCATTATAACAAACATATGATAGTACATGAACACATTTTATTCAAGTCCTCAATACCACCACACAACAAATCAAAGAGGAACATTTTAAAAAAGTACTAGAAATTATCAAAGCGACTGTCTAATAAAACAACATTTCATAATAATATCAGGATGCACATAGAGGAATTTTGATAGACACAGTAATCGACAGGTAAATCCATCTGCAGACCGGTTTCAGGGTATTTGTCTCTCATCTACTTGCATCATATCAGGATGGTTTAAAGGAAAAACCAACATTCATGACTATACTCCAGAAAGGTCAAACAAAAGAAATGATTTATCGTTAAACTAGAATGGCAAAGAAACCTGTGAATTTTAAAGACAGTCTGTCAAATCCAAAAAAGCACAGGAATAATTGGCGACATGCCGGCTCATAAAGAAAACATGTGTAATAACTGATATTTATAATATAAAAAAGGGAAAAAATATGACTAAACCATGGTGCGGTACTTTGGACCCTCAGTGAAAAAGTGTGTAAATATGTATCCCTCCGTGATCTAACGTAACTCCTGGTAAGATAACAAAACCCCCGAGCATAATTTTCACAATTAACTTTAACATACTCGTATACTGAATAGTCAGATGACCAGAGGGTCCAAACTCCCACACCATTGTTTAGTCACACCTCTTCTTCATTTATTACACGTTTTCTTGTTCTTTATATGATCCGATCTGTCCCTAGTTATTCTTCTGCTATTTGGATATGATAGGCTGTCTATTAATTAATCCTCAGGTTTTTACATAAAGTACAAATTCTTTTTGTTTGACCTTTCCTGTTGTTTAATGTTGAGGATGTGTTTCTTTCTTTTAAACCATCTTTATATTATAATAACGTTTTGTTTTTTTATTTGACGGTCGCTTTGATAATTTGTGGTCCTTTTTTATTTTTCGTTTTGTTGCAATGTTGAACGATGACTATCATTTACTAATCACAAATTTCCCACACATGAACAATTATTGGAGAAAATTAGACCAATTTAAAACAACACACTCGATTATATTTTAATATATAAATAAATTTATATCTCTCGGATTCCTGGCTGCAGCTATAGGCTATAAACGTGACAATCATGCAAATTGTCTTGGGAAATGACTTCCAATAAATTAGTTTAGTTACTATTCATTTACGTTCATGCCATTATGCCCAAAATTGTAAACTTGAATTATAGATTCCATAAAAACTATAATTTAGGTTTACCATTTTTTATAATAGCTACAAATCGAAAAATATTTTTTAAGACATTATATTAGAATATCGTAGTATTAAGATAAACATGGAAAATAGAAAACTAGACCACGATTTGTATTATTATTGCAGCATTTTGACTTACGGAATATCTAATACTTTTTATCTCAAAAGTTCCGCCATATTAAACAGCTGGTCAAGATTAGATTAAAGATCGGGAATAAAGATAATCGTTTTCACGGAATCATTTTAATTGATTTTGCCTATGAGTACATTCTCTCTCAACTTTTATTATATTTGACCATTCATGACTAAAATTTCCAAAAATGTTCTGAAATGTCGAAGCAAGATATTCTTTTCAATTTTACAATCGTTTTCTAAAAGTATTGTACAATTTATTTTTAAAAGATAAGCATTTTTAATATTTTGATTATAATGATCATAACATAACGTTTAAGATTTTCTATAATTAATATAAAATAACTGAATGCTACAGTAAAAAAATAATTACATTTTATAAAAATAGTAATTATAATAAATGTATAATGAGAGAAGGCTGTTTTGTTATGCAAGAGAAAAATGTTTGATGCATCCTTCCGTGATCTAACGTTTCTCCGAGTGTGGTGACAAAACCCCCGAGCATAATTTTCACAATTAACATTAACATTAACATACTCATATTATACTGAATAGTCTTTATAGGATCACTAAATAGAAGTTAACGAAGGCCATCTTCCCTGATAATGTTGGTACCACATTATTATTAATTATTATTATATTATATATTATTATTATAATTATTATTAATCTTTATTAACTAAAAACGTTAAATCCCAGTATTCTAAAATAAATTCAGAAAATAACCGAAATGAAATTCAACAGCTGCTTACATTCCTTTACATAATCACATAATATTCTCGAAACAAGTTATATGCAACATTGGTTTATAACATATAATTCATGTATATATATATATAAACTAATACAAATACATAAATATATATACAATTCAATCTTTTATATAGTTACATTGTAACCGCCTATAATATGTTTATAAACATAATACTATTCAATTTTTAGCTTTTTTACCACTTCATATTTCAATATTCATCTTACAACATAATGGGGTATGCTATCTGTACATATACATTGTATATACTATTATAAGTACATATGTATACAATTAGTCTGTATATATAAATTATAACAAATTAAAGATTTTTTTATTACAGGAATAACACCCACTTAGGTATATTGTACAATATACTTATTAAAAATTGAACATATACAATACAGAAATCAAGATATGGCGTATGCTAATAAATGTTTCAAACGTATTTTAAAAATACGGATAGTACACCCCATAAAGTAAAAATATTAATACACAAAGTAAATGATGGAAATGTATAAATGCAGTTAGTCTCTATTAGAGTCGTGGCCATGCTATTTATTGAATAGTATATAACAACATTTAGTGAAAACCCAACATTTTAGGGAAGGAAATAGCTGTAATGAAAACATATAAAAAAAGAAGTTTTTACTCAAATTTAATAATTCATGATATATAATGTCATAAATATAATTTAAATATATATAAGTGATAAATTGGGTTCATTTCAAATAGCTATATGTTATAATCTGCAATACAATCCTTTCTTCAGATAATTGAATATATGTATGTATATTGTAATATAAACAATATAATTAAATAAAATAGCTGCATAATGATTTCAGCTTTCTTTTTTAATATGAAAACCATTTAGTCTAACATTTAGCTACAGCCACCAACTGTATCACTATATAATTGAAGTAGTCTACATAATATAGTATGCATGCTTTCAGCGCAAAAATGTTAGGAAGTCGTTGATACTCATCGTTTGTACCACCGTCTCTGCACCTCTTTTGCACTAACTGCAATTTTCTTCTAATTCCAGTCCTATTGTCTTTCTAAACTTTCCCATACATCTTATCTCTCCACACCTCAGCTGAGAAATGGCCACGTGCTCTGTTCCACCGATATTTTTCTCTCTTATTCTCCATTATATCTTGTATTTTTCTGCTAATATTATCTTAATAGTTGCTTTCATTCCATCCGTTCCAATCTTCCATTTGCATATATAATTTGTTACTCGATCTGCTGCTTTGTCTACTAGCTTATTCTTGTCTGTGACACGATGTACTGCCACAACTTGAATTGCGATGTTAACTGTATCGGCAACAATGCCCTCTCTGTAACTCACTTAATTAGAGTTCTCGTTTAAATCAATCAGATCGAACAAAAACATTAATTATTGATAACTACCAATAGCATACCTCTTATAAACTTCTAACTCGTACAAACAAACTCAGCAACTTTGAATTAATTCAAAACGACGTTGATCCTGTTTCAATCAGCCTAAATTGAGTTATAGCAAACGATCGAAAGACCATTACTCTCCGATTGGCTGGAAAATTTTCAAGAATCATTGTCGTAAATATTCAAAGAATTTAAGGGGCAAACGATACGCCAGAGAATATATTCCTATACTACTAATACAAAATATTTGGCAAATATTAAAATGAGATTAGATGCAAAAATATTGTAAATACGATTCAACTATAACAGATTAATAAAAATATAAAAGAAACCCTATACATCATTCAAATAAATTGTTATTTCTTGATGGCATGTTTTAGATATGCATACCCATTTCAATCAAACATAATGTAAAATTATACTTTGGCATTAGGCAACATGGATTACTTTAACAACGTAATTTGCTATTCATATGCTTTCATCTTCTAATACGACTCATTTCGAAGAACTTCTGACGTGAGTATATTTTTATAATTACTTAAATGAATTATAATTCTCTTACTACAAATCGATCCCCAAAATATAACGAGTATACTTATAGTTATAGATACTTAGGTATATATATGCATCCTTAAGTTATAGTTACTGGAAAAATTACCATTACAAGGAATGGGAATGTTTCTATTATAATATAAATAAATTTAGTTTTAATATAAAAGTTTTTACTGACATGTACTTTTTCTTCGGTGATTGCAGATAATGATAAATTCATCATATTTAAACAAATAATAGATGTACTTTCGTAGAACATTTTGTGGATTGAAACAAAAATTTGATGGGAAAATATTATTTTCCATTTAATATAAAAGGCCAATGAGGTTAGGTGTCTACCATTTTGCAATGTAAAATCTCTGCCAAATGACACTTATTACATGTTTATGGACTTTGTGATTAACGGGACATCAACACTAAAACAGTAATTTCTATACATCAATTTAAATAGAAAAAAAACATGAATTTGAAAAGTAAAATTTAAATAAAATTCACTAGAACAAAAATTCACATGTATCCCACACATGAGAAATATGATAGAATTGGTCCAAGGACCATTTCAAAGCTATTTACATGCACATAATTATTTTAGTTAATAATATTATTATATGTTTATACGTTGATCCCTTTCGTCTGTTATATATTTAAAAAATGTAATTTTAATTTACTGTTCTTCCTAATATATAAACATAGATATAGTTCCAAAATACAATATATCAGATTATTATAGTATTCTAGGCACATCATAACATGACTAGTATATATCGCGTTATTTTGGTAAATTAATTATGCATGTGAAAAAGCTTTGATGGCTTTTACATAGCTTTGATAGCATATGATAGCTTTAGTACAAGAAATTCGTCACATGCAGTCCAGTTTATTTTTCTAATAAAATATCGAAGATGCGAAAGGTGAGTTTTAAACTAATAGTACAAAATTAGAATACATTTTTTCTGTCCTTATATTCTTGCGCTTACAGCATTCATCAATTTTTTATAATTTTTATTTTGATTCTCCGCATTTAAATAAAAATTATATATGCATATGTTTTTGAGGAAAGACTAACACAGCCCACTAAGGCTGATTACCAGACGAAACAGAAGACAACACTTTAAAAAGTATTTACACTGCAACGTACATAAATATTTACAAATACGGACAGCATTAACATAATATATTAAATCAGAATCAAAAGAAAAAAGCAGAAAATGAAAAAAACCAAACCAATAAAAAATCCCACGTTGGAACTGTTTGAAATAAATTCTTATTCGGTTTTGGATTTCCTGTTAAGAAACTGCTTTTTCGTTGGTTTATTATATTATTTCGTATCTTGTAACCTATACATTTTTTAAATTCACAATATTAGAAGCACGGGAGCAAAGGTGGGACACACGTTTTACAACAATATTTTTTGGTGATGCAGTACTATATTTGCCCCCCTCCAGTACTATTATAGTGTAATATTTGCCCCCTCAAAAAAAATAGTAAAATGGATAAGTTAACCTTTACAATAAGCGAATAAAATTCTTCTAATACATTTATTGTCAGAAAAAATTCTAGATGGTTTTAAAAACAACAAACATCTTCTGTGCTATATATGAATACACATTTTATAAGAAAATAGAAACCGTTAAAGGTATCACCAGTAGAAAAGTCAGTACACAGAAAGAGAACAGTGAACTATTTACCACTGCTATTAGAATGAGATCAGTTATGTAGACCATCATGTTCTTTCGTTGCCTTTATTCTAAATATGATATTACATATTAGTTTGACATTTAATTAAAAAAAATTAAACATAACTATCTGCCTACCTATAAATTAGCCATGATCAATAGAGTTGCAAGATATAGAAAAAATGGGTGACAAGCTTGTTTTGTTCCCGAAAGAGTTCAGAACTGTTTTGTAAATGTATGTTTAAAACATTATGTTTTTAATCTTCTATATGAATATATATATATATATATATATATATTTTAAAAGTGTATTTAAGTAAATTTGTTCAAATTGTTAAAAAATAATTACAACGTTTTCGTTCAGTATATTGATTTTAGTCTGATATGATGCAAAATGAAACTGTGATGACGTCAAACAAAAATATAACTATTTAAGAATTTAGAGTTCATACTATAGTTACAATAGATCTGTTTGTAATCACCCCAATGCAAAAATGCGCCCCCTTTTAGAGTTATAAACATTGATAAGAAGTTTGGTGGACTTCAAATTAAATTTGCACATTGATTCCTGCGTCAGGATTCCTACCAACTTTTATGTGTTGTATAAAACTGTTTTTGGGATATTTCCTTATCAATATTATGTTCTTCCAATTTGACTTCCTAAAATTGTCAGAAATTTTCTTCTGGTTACTCCTCTTCGACTATGTATTTAAACATCTTTTATTAAATATTAATGTTTAAGATTATATTTTTTTATTTCCTTTTTTTATTTCATCCATTTTCTATGAAATACATTTAGTATAAATCACAAAATTAAGTTATTGGATATACAAACAGTAGTAGATACATTTATTTTTATGTGTTGAACACATTGAAATCTCTACATAGTGGGGTAGACCTATATATTATTTATTAGAATGCAGACGTATTGTATATATAGAATGCATAACTGTTTAATAATTATTTATATACTAAATACACTTATCAATTTACACTAGCCATTGTGGGGAAATTCCGCTTATCCCCATTCGCCCTCTAAACTCAGACCGATTTGTTTTAAATCAGTTGTATTTTACAAAACAAATTTTCTATCACATTACAGACTGCAAAATTGTGAATACGATAAACGCTAACCTTTGGTATTACACGTTAATGTTTTGTTTTTTATTTCAAATGTTTGATCATTTTATAATATATCGGTTTGCATCTTATGGAAATGCCTAGAATGATCACTGTTGTAGTCCATGGAAAGGTCTAACATTTTTCATCATTTTACTTTGAAATTTAGTGACATAATATAATTAGAAATTTAATGTTTTTTAAAATAATTTAATTTTCTATTTTCTATTTTCATATTCTATTTTTTATAATAAAAGGTATACTAATTTTTATAATTATATAAATTTGGATATACATATATATTTAATAAATATTAAAATATTACATAAAATGGTAATTAATACAAATAATTTTAAAAATCAAAATATCAAACATAATAACAACTACATAATCTAAAATGATAATACATATGTATATATGGACATTATTAATTAGAATATATTAATAATTAATAATTAATAATAATAATAAATAATTTATTATTATTTATAATAATTAATAATTAATCATTATATATAATAATTAATAATTAATCCTTAAATTTAATGATTAATTGTTTTGTAATATTTAACATGTGCATTATACAATATACATATTATAAATTTAATATTTACAAATATGTGACATTATAATATTTCGTCAATAAATATTAATGCGACGTTTTTTGTATAATACATATTAATGCTTTTATATATTCTACTTTTAAATTTAGCAGTAGCATTTTAAATAATATATATATTTCGAGATGAAACAATTTAATTAACAAATTAACATATATAAATATCTATATAATTTTAAATGATTAATGCATGAATAAATTTAAAATATTTAAAGTCACATTGAACATAAATATAAGAGAGAAAAATTACATTAATTTTTTCATAAAAACAAAAAGGGTATCTTTCATAATTAAGATATAAATTTCACAAGTTTTCAGTACAAAGAAACGAAAAATTATGTTATAAATTAATAAATAAAGAAATTACATAAAAATAAAATTAGTTTGTCACGATTATTTGCATGTTTTGATATTGCTGAATTACAAATAAAAAAATTCTGAAATATAATTTCAAATTCATTAATCTAAACCGTTTTCTACCAATGTACCAATAAAAGAAACCTATAATTTGTTAACCTTTTCTTTAACAGTTTAATTGTTGGCCAATCTCTCCTACGTAAATGTTAATTAAGTAAGTACAAACAATATACAGCATAAAAAATGCTGTTTCCGATCTAAAGAAGCTTTACTGAATATTGTTATTATTATTGGGGTACCTATATATAATTACTATTGATAATAGACATTTTGTAACCTCAACAACACCTGAATAATGCATCTTAATTTTATTCACTTTATATATATAACAAAATGACTTTAGACTATTGGTGACTATATGTGTAGGAGGCAAGGATTAAAAACTGCTATTTATATATGTTGAGTCATCGTCCTGTTTTAGCACAGCATGAATCTGATTTGATAATATTCATTTAGTTATACTGCATAATTATTATTTAGTATATATATAGAAGGCGATTGTTCAATTGGAATGTTAAATTTTTTTCTAATCTTATTATATTGAATATATATTTTGAACTTTTTCGTAGTTACTTGATCTAAATACCATGCAAATAGAAATACGTCATAACGAAAGAAAAATGTCTTCAAGGGTGAGTTGAACTTTTTATTTAAACAACACATTATACATATATATATATATATACGTGTTAATTTTATAAACTCATTTTAGAATATCAAATTCCATTCATTATACATACTAAGGCGTTGTCAGGATATGATTACTTTTGACAATACACGAAATTTCTACTAATAAAAACAGAACAGAAAACATGTCCAGTTTGTGTCAGATTCTGCCTGGTTTATAATTAACAACAATTTGTTTCATCCTTTATATGCATGTTATACAATTGTCAGTACATAGCGTCTTATTGGTATGAACTGTATTCACAATGACAACTAATTATACTAACACATGAATGCACTTTAAAATATAATTAATAATGTAATAGTGGCGAAGGGGATTAATATGTACGGCTGAGAATGTTCATAGTTCTGACTGTCGGCCGCTACACAGCCCCCCCCCCCCCAACAGCGAG
>JAUZND010091931.1:0-14916 GCA_034780555.1 Coelogynopora nodosa | reverse complement strand
ACATAGCACTATAAAAACGATATAATTGAATTAGGTGAACTCGTACCTACATATTTCATTCCATCTACTCTCCTATTCTGCTCCTACCTATTTATTGTAATATGTTGTAATATTTGAAGAGAAATATTAAAATGTTACTAATTTATAAAAAGGGTCTGTTAGATCCCCTTACGGTCAATAACGTTATACGAAACACTCGGTCAAGTACGTGTTTGACCGGAGAACAGAAAATCTATTAGCAACCTCGTAGTGTTAAAACAGTAAGTTATAACTTGTTAATAAGAAGTTGTTAATGGATCGGAAGTAGTTAATTAAATTTCGTATTAATGCAGTTGGTGCAAATCTAATAGATATCAGAAAAGATTACAAGTGAAACGCAGCAGGGAACCTTTTCACAAGAAACTGTAAAAATATAAATTTAACAAATCCGTTAGTTGAAATGTCACTATTTTGCTTTCTACAATCTCCTTATTATTGTAGAATAAACAATTTACCCTGCTTAATATAAAGTGCCACTGAATATTTGTATT
The DNA here is from genome assembly GCA_034780555.1 of Coelogynopora nodosa. Classification (NCBI taxonomy): domain Eukaryota; kingdom Metazoa; phylum Platyhelminthes; order Proseriata; family Coelogynoporidae; genus Coelogynopora; species Coelogynopora nodosa. The sequence goes on along the minus strand of JAUZND010091931.1, from coordinate 14,386 downwards.
AGCATTTTAAAATTCGTTTAGGAATTGACTATAAGAAATTAACGTTTAATATATTCTAAGATATGTCCGAAATATATGCTTAGGGTAAATGGAGCTTAAATTTCCTATTTAAATAACAACTATGTTGAAGATTTAAATTTCTACAATAGACATTGGTCGATTAAAAGCAATCATTCTAATTTGGGGATATTTTCATTTTGTTTAATTGCGAAGAAGTTTCAAAAGAATTCTAACACTTTTATTGATTATGTTATGTAAAACATATCGAAATTAAAATGTATAAATAGTCAATGTTGTCTTCCCCTAAATTAGTTTTTAGTAGTATAATATAAGAGTAACATAAATAAGTATTTAAAAAGTTTACTTGAATTATTTTTAATATATATTATATATACATATACTTATATAATATCTTAACTAATCATAAAGGTTGTGAACACTTTTTACCATTATGATAAAAAATTAACGAATTGTTAAACGTGATAGAAACTAGTTGAAAAGTGACCATACATTTTTCTACATTTTTCAAAAAAATACTTTATTATTAAATAATAAATCTTTAATGTGAAATATAATAATTGTTTGAAATCTATTTTATTATTGTTTGTGTTTTTTTTAGTTCTTAAAAATATTAACAACGTAAAATATAATAAACTGTAAAAAAAGATAATTAAATCTTAACAAACGTTATTTATTGAGATATCTTTTCTTCAGTAGCTTCAAAAATGTTATTCCAATTTAACTAAAGGCAATTAGTTAAAAAAAGTTTCAAGTTATACATTTTGTTAATTTCCGTCAGCAATTTCACGATCGGTAACTCTTTTATTGAAGTCTGCTATGGCTCTTCATTTTAGGCGGAAGTTGAGTGTTCCCAAGGGTGAAAACTGTCCTTGTCTTGGTTGCTATGTCTTATTGGCCATGTCTTAGTTGTTTTTGCTTCTTCTAGAACCGCTATATTATATATAATGCTATATATTTTCAGATATACTGACTATAATATTGCATCACCATTCCAATCCAAAAAACTTTAAATGTGAATGTATGCTAAAACGTGTGTATTTTCTTTATTTTACAACCCGATCAAAAATTATTTAAAAAATTGTGTTCTAAAATAACTTAATTCCAATATATATATTGGTTAAAAGATAATTATTTGAATTGACGAAATTTATATCGAATCGATAAAACAATAATATTTTTCGTTCTTTTAAAAGTCTTTCAGAAAATATTGTTGGTATTCAAAATTCACATCGTTTGGAAAGAATGAATTGACCAGATATATATCGTTTTATGTACAAAACCGTTTGAATAAATATCCCCACGGATATACCCGAGGCTGTATAGAGCAGTAGATCATCGACTATTCTATATGATAGAATTCGGTAAAATTCAGAGATCGATAACTTATTTAAATTATTATTAAATTAAAGTAATTAGATATTTCTAATTACGCATGTATAATAAATATTTTGAAGAACAATTTTAGTTACATGTTGTTAACATTAACTATTTAATAATTAGAAATTAAAGAAATACCTTTCACCCTATGTATTATTTAATACTAAGGACATTTTGAACGCTGAAAAACTTAACGGATTTAAAAAACAATTCAGACTGGTTTGTCATAGATGAAATCAATTTTTCAATTGTAATAGCAATAAAATCCTAAACATCCTAAAGATTAACCTAATTAAATTCATTTCATACACATTTTTACCAGATTGGAACTTATTATTTTATTATTTTAGTAACGATTTATTAATAACACCTTAATTATATTCTTACAAGTGTGAAATTCTTAAATTTAAAAACTGTTAAATACTTAATTTTTGGATAAAAATTAGGTAATTAGGATAAAAATTAGGTAATTAGGATAAAAATTAGGTAATTAGGATAAAAATTAGGTAATTAGGATAAAAAAAAATATAGGTAATTGTCAAAAGGTATATTTTCGACCCACACACTCCACTTCTACTACAATCCCAGATTTCAAATTTGGTCAAAAAATATCGATACGGAAATTGCAAGATTATTTGAAGCATTCAAATTGGTTTTATCTATAAAAACTTTTTTTTTAATGTTGCACGAACAGTTACTTGTGTGGTTTTTGTGTGACTTGTGTGATATCATATCGAAAGTCAACACAAAATTAATACTTTTCATCAAGTTATAAACATTCTGGAAGTATATGGAATGTCGGACGTTCAGAACATTTCTTCATTTTAAAATAAATATAATTTAATTAGTAAAATTAGCATACTTCGCATAAAATGGTATTTCTGCGTATAATTTATTAACTATTTTAAACTTCTGACAAATTTTGCTAAAATTTGAGAAACTTATAACATTATAAAATATGATTATAGTGATTACCCCTAGGCGGTTATGCAAATAAAAACCAGTTTTTTTCTGCGGTATACAAATAATGTATTACTCCACTAACATTTGTATCCTTTTGAAATCATGAATAAAATAACTATCTTACCTCTAAAAGACAGTATATCGTGTACTATTAAATAAATATTTACGTATGTTGTACATATAGTATAAAGGTTTATTTTAAACTTATAAACCTTTGACAATTAAAATATGGACAGGGATTGAATTTACAATTTTGTAGGTTTTTCTTCATAATATTAAACGTACAAGTATTTTTTACAGATATTTCTTAATATGAACCATTTTTAATTTGAAGTGCATTAATGAAGTTTAGTTCTTACTTTTTCTGCGAAATAATATATTGAAATTAATATATGATATTGACTTTATTAAGACAAACCTTTTTTCATGGGCGTAAAAACGACTTATTTACTTAAGAATAATTTGGCTTGTTTTTATGTTTCAAATATTAGCTAGTTGTGTAAATAATTTTTAAAATAGTTTTTTATTTAAAGTGATATTTAAATAACTTTACTTTTTTTTAATAAATATTTGAAATTGTATTTATATATTTAAACTGTAATAACCAACTCATATTATTTATAAAAATTATCAATATATATCAATTTATAACACGTTCAAACGTATTTTTAATGAAACAGTGCAAAAAATAAATTTATTTAATTGTAATCGACAATATATATATACAGCATTACAGAATATGTAAAATGAATTTTTAAATAATAATAATTAGTCGTAATTCTTAAACGTATTTGTCTTTCCCTTTTTATTATATTTAAAAACATTATATTATTTTTACCTAATGCATGTTCAGGTACATGTTAACCAATAGTCGACTTATTTATTATAGTAAATTTTTTTATTAATATTATGCTTGAGGTATTCCCTACCTACTCTCTTTAATGTTAAGCTTAGTAAACATATCGTAAAGTATCTAAATATACAAAATAGTAAATGAATACATTGCTTTACAATACAATGCTTTTGACGTATTGTATTGTTTTCGACATATGTTCAACAATATTGTTGTTTTCTTTTTTTTATAATGTTTTGTTATTTTTCCTATTTATGTTTACATACAGGAAATAAAGCCCTTTATTTATTCATTTATTTATTTATTTATTCGATCAAATCCTTAACATCACCACAAAACAAATAGAAATAAAAAATAAGAACCAAAAATTATCGAAGCGACAGTCAAATAAGAACCAAATTTCCTAATAATATCATAATGGTTTAATGGAAAAACCAACATTCATGACTAAACTCCAGAAATGTCCATCAAAAGGAATGAGTTATCATCAAACCACAAATATTATTTATTAAAAAAATCATTTTAAACATAGCTTGTTCTCAATTTAAAACAGGTCTGGAGTAATAAGATGGCAAGTCAAACCTGTGAATTTAAAAGACAGTCTGTTAAATCCAAAAAAATCAGAAGAATAATTGCAGACCGGATCATATAGAAAACAAGTGCAACAACTGATATTTATTATAAAAAAGATGATTACACAATGGGGCGGGAGATTGACCCCAGCGGCAGTTTACCGCTTTATAAGCGCACAACCATCCCTATTCCTATAGATTAACAAATACTTAAGTAAGTTAAATAAAACCATGTAAGCTGTAGTAGAATTGAAAAAGTTTGAATTGGATTTACATGTGGAAATTATATTATCATAACATTTGAACAAGTATTCCCAGATTTTACATATACAATGTAGCGGCAATTCTTGGTAGATGTCCCTACATAACAAATAATGTCAAAAATAAAATAATTACAATTATGTAAAAGAAAATTAGGTAAACACCTTATAGACCGTGCACAGTTACTAACTCTACCAGATCGAGTGGTAAAAATCGATTAAGCAAAGTGCACCAAACAACATGATGGTGGTGAACTGCTGTTATCGTCTGGGTATGTTATTTACTCATAAAACAATATTGGCAATATTTAGTGATGTAAGAAATAATTTGTTTAAAAGAACTATTATCTTTTTCTGAAATATTAAAAAAATAAAAAATGTCATAAATGAAATTGGTATTAAAACAAGTTTGACACTATGACAGTTTGTTAAGCCCAGCACAATAAATGTAGGAGCGTCATTAGCTCATATGTTAGTATTATCAATTAAATTACAGATATATAAAAAAGCTGTATGAGCATCCTACTTGTTTAGAATTGTCAAATAAAGGTTCTAAGGAAGATTTAAAAAAATCAGTTGTAAGAAGCTGTTGAATCTGTTATTAGAATTTTTATAAGTATTGTTATTACTATTAGTAAACATAAAAGGAACTATTTGTTGTATATTGTTTGACTAAATTTGAGTAAGATAAAAAAGAAAAAAAATTAAAAACAAAATCATCAAAATTCATACAGATATCATCACATCTAACAAGCACACTATAAAAACTGTTATTAAAAAATTTATCGGAAATATTACTATCAGTAAAAGGAAAGGAAATAACATCGAAGTTAAAATCATTAACTTTATGGTAGAATTTTGCATTGTAATTGTTATTGAAATCATTAACATCAATATTTAAAAAAGTGTTATGTACATTATCGGATAAACTTTGTTCTAAAACCAGTTCTGATGGGTATAGATGTAACTGAAAATTTTAAGAAAATTATGAACATTAGGAGTTGCTATGTCATCAATATAACTATTATTTAAGAATAAATAACATATCGCAGTTAACAATACCATTCAAATTTAACGTGAATTGTATAAGTTTCAATTAATTTAACACAAAAAACAAACGCGTTACAAAACATGATACAACTGCAAGTTTACTACTCATTGAACCAGCGCTGAACTAACATAAATTAAGTAGTATGAACTATTTAAATAATTTAGAGATATTAATATAAATAATTAATATTTAGATAGTTTGGTGGTATAAAGCTGCATTGGTGAGTAACGACCCTGCCATCCAGAGTGAATCTACTCTATTGGCATATTGTAGATCTGAGAGAAATAATATATTATATTTTCGTTGGCTATACTGATGAATTAATATAATTTAATACAAAAAGGTACGTTAACTACTGTAGTAAAATCTTGAAGTATAACGAAAAAATGTTGCATAGCAGTTTAATGCAAAGATACACAAGGGTACATATCCGATTTTCTAGTTGTAAAACATTTCGGCGAGCTAACATAACATAGTGACATATTTTCATTTAAAACAAGTTGACTGATTACAGTTTACTCTCATTTTTTCTCTAATTTGAATTAATAAATACCATTGTCTCTTTTCTCATGAACGTAACCAAAATGTCTTCAAAATTAGCACACTAGATACATCAAGGAAAAATAATACTTTAGTCTGAATCGATATACTTTTATAAATGTTGAGAAAGTGATTAATACCTTTACGGTTCGTAAGTTTTATAATTAAAATTAACACATTAATAAAACTTCTCCGATGCAAATATATTAAATATTTTCGTATATAAATTTAGTACATAATTTATAGTCAGATATGCACACAAAATTATTTTTGAAATTGCAAGAGTTTAGATTAAATGATAAAAATTATATGTCAAATAACTTCATCATGGCGAAGTTCTGTTGAAAAAAAAGATTTACCACATTAGTATATTACCATATTGTATAGTAATTTATAGAAAATTAATAAGTTAGTTTTAAATTTTCTATTCAATTAAATACATATTGAATAAAACTATTTGTTACAAGAAGTTCCCACTTTTAGAATATTTCATAAAAAACATGCCTTCATGTAAAATCTAATTTTTAACTTTACCGTACATACTAAAAAATCTATTAAGTTAAATGGAAATGTTGTGTTTATTTAAAAAGCCTCATAATTATAATAATATGAATAATGGAATAATGATGTGTTCGGTTTGCGCTTTTCCACAAAGATAATAACGTGTAGCGATTTCAAGAAATGTATCATATTATTTTTACACAACACAGACTAGATATCATAACCTGCAGTTGATTTTGTATTTGTTTGGTTTCGTTTGTTTTATCTTTTTTTAAATGTGAAATTACATTTCAATTTCGAAATACAAAAACAAATATTGATGTTTTTAGATGTAATGATTTTTAATAGGTACAATTATATCATTATTTGTAATAAAATATATAATTACGATTTAAAAAGTAATAATATGTTAACGTTTATTTGTATTCCAAAATAAAAACATGCAAATATTTCATATTTTTCTGTGATTTAACAATTGTCTATTAAATTCAAAAATGAAAATAATGTGTTAATATGAATAATATGATGGAAAGGATATATTTGTAAACAGTCAGGCAACATGTGTTTATAAATTGAATGTAGCACATATAAATGTGTGCGGCTCTATGGCATATATATTTCGATAGATAGATATGAATCAATTCGTTCAAACATCTGTTGTATGTCGATCTTGTGGTTTATAAATTTCTTTTGAAAATCATTTTGTAGAGTAACTAAAGATGACAAATTTGAAAGATACTGTAAATATACTGTTTCGGGCTTTTGCCCCTCATCGGTACAGATTAGGAGTCGAACATGGACGTACTCCGATCAATAAGCAAACTCACTAACCACTCGGCCACAAATTCGCCTGTCAGTCATTCTCACGTAGGCATTATTTGAGACTTTTGACCTCTTTACATTTAATATGTAAATAATAATGCTCATTATAATCAGAGATTTTAAACCTGGCTCAGGATATTCTAAATATTTAATTATAAATCTTCAAGCGGTACATTCACAAATTAATGATTATTCTGACCGTGTATAAACAATAATTAATATTTATATGTAAAAAATAAATAAAGCATAAATTATAAAATATTATGATATATTATAATTATTGAATAAATATACATATACAATATATGTACAGTATGTTCATTGTAATTAATATATGTTACATAATGTTATTAAATTATATAAATCAAGGCAATCATATAATAACTAATCTTTAATAAAGACTAAAGACTCACTTAGGTAACAGATTTAAATAATAATTATCTTCTACATTAACAGTTACTTTATTTGTTTACTATTTTTTACGAATCAGGTAGAATTCATTTATTAAAACAATGTGCCCTACAAAATATCAAACAAAATAATTATTTGCCTTCAGTAACGCCAACAATATTTTTTGGAAGCAAGTGATGCTTAAAATCTTAGTTTTAATTATATTTGAATTATGAACAACTTATTAAATAACTTTTTTTTTATTCAAACCAATTTGTTTTTAATTTTTTATTGATCCATTAACTGAGTTGTTATATTCTGCTCCCTTGTTTTTGTTTAATATATTTCATGCCCTTTAGATTATCTGCTTGGATGATATTTGAAATAAATTTCTTTTTAATTATTGACAAGTTGAAAACAACAACTGCCACTGTTTTTTAATCAACGTTTTATTGTGGCAATCTATAATACAGTTCTAATGCTCCATGCCACATGACATTCGATTAACACACTAAGTGAAAATTTGAATGGTATATGGTTGGCAAAGTTGATATCATAAAACACAGCTGTGGTGTCATCCATCACTCAGAGCTAATTATAAAAGTTGTTACATAGGTAGACGCAGTACAATTGAGTGTGAAAAAGTGTAACTACGATGTATAACTAAAATCCATATAATCATTTTTTAAATGTTCTGCTTGTCCCATTATTTCAAGTGGTTAAAATGTATAAATATAATAAATTAATAAAAAGAATAACAAAAATGACGTATTCTTTTTGATATATTTTTTTCAAAGAAAATACGGTAACACTCTTCTTTGATTATTATTTATATATTGTTAGCAATGTGTCTTTAAACAGTTAACAACAAACATCTCAGAACGATAGCTCGGCAAAATAATGTGGTAATTGTTTCTATAAAAAGCAAATAAGCCTTTTTTGATTGCTAATACAGTTTAGCTTTTAGTACGAGTCTAGAATTAATTACTTTAATTGTTAATATTCTCTTTGATGTTATCAAAGATCGAACATATTTTTATGAATCATTTATTTATATATTTATTTTATGTATAGTTCTGTTTTATTTTAATCTATCTCTACAGCCAAACATCTAATATACGTGTCATATGCTCAATATTGATACACTATAAACAATCGTATTGTGGCACAAACAAGTTACTGTTGTACTTTTCGTCAAACTATAATTCATGAATGAACCCCTCAATAAAAGCGAGCTTGATATCTACCGGATGTCATGGATGTTTCATCATTTAAATTTCTAAAAATGAATTTTATCAGATTTATTAATTTAAACTTATTTTACTAACAATTATTTTTAGTGCACAAATTGAAACATATATCGCTTTAAAATGTTTGACACATATTTTCTATATAGTTTTTTGAGTTTTGACATTACTGTACAAAATAATTTATAAATGTTATAAATTTTAGCAAAACATTATTATTGAAAACTATTAAACAGAGTTAAACTCCTGATATATTTTCAACATACAAAGCATAATGAGGAATAACTCTTGATATATTTTCAACAAACAAGGCATAATGAGGAAAAATTGATAACTTCAAAAAATAAATTATTGTTATATAAAATTATTATTTTAAACATATTATGATTAAACTCATTATGTTGACTTTGACATTATGCTTTCAGTACAAAACAAATAAAATTTAAAAAATAGTAATAATCACTATCTATTTATACAAAATATATTTAAGTTTAAACACATAAATTAAAAATAATAATATAATTTACACAAAGTGTAAATCTCCTATAAATAAATTTAAATATTACGATCATTTAATGACCATATTTTGTGTACATACAATATCTATATTATATTGTATCTATACACATTCGAAAAAGCTTTTAGTTACTTCCGGGTTGACTGTCAGCTATTTACAATTATCAATTTTTGTTATTTATAAATATGTATATGTCTCCTCTATGTATTTGTGCCTCCACCTTTTACACAAATACCGCCATAAATTGTAACAAGACCATTTATAATTTTCTTTGGAAATGCCATAACATATGTACATTCATTTCTAAATGTATGTATAATTAAACAAATATGCTGTCATTCTAACTAATACATCACATAAACCACTATTTGATTAGTTAAACTTTTATTAAATTTAAAACTATCTGATTAAACCGCGCAGAATTGTTTTTATTGGTAACCTTCCCTTGATTATTGGATTAATCGAATATTTTCAGTAAATTTTTATATTTATAATAAACAATTAAAATGCAGAACTACTTGAAACATTTTTTTAAATGTTTTTATTACAAAGAATAAAAATCATGGTTCCTTGAATCCTTCCCTTTATAGTTAAGAAGGTGCCCTTTTTATTACTGTCGTATTTACTGATCCTTAGTATTTCATAATTTAGAAAAAGTTGCAGATAAAAAATTTACTTCTTGTATGTATCATTTCTTTATTTTACACAGATCAACTTAAATTATTCGATAGAAAATCCGGCATAAAAGCTAAATATTTTCCTATTTTGTAAACATTATAATGGAGTTTCTTTAATCCTGATTTTGATTTTATTCATAATTTTTTTTATAATATTTATTTTATGGTTAAACTTTAAAACAGAAAGAAAAAGTAAAATCATCTTCGAACGAGTAAAAACTGCTGCAGTCTATACGACAGTTAATGTCAAAGCATTATCCATTCCTTTCAAAGTGCCACATGTTTTATATATGCTAAATAAATAATTATACCTCACGTTCATAATATGAATAATAATAGAAGCTTTCGCAGTCAGTATAGTTACAATTTCTATATTTAATAAATGCTAATTCTAGAGGAAATTAAAATCTAATATCATTCTCACAAGATTTCTAGAAAAGGGTCAACACTGAATTTATAAAGTTTCTGTATGTGCTTGTTATACGCCGATAAAAACAAATGAAAAGGACAAATATAAAGTTATATAACAATAAGAACGTACAAAACAAAATAAATCAACTATCTACATATGCATGACAAGTGTATAAACTACTACATGTACAAAGTATCTCTTTCAAATGTGTGTTACTTTAAGTAATGACCTCAAAACTTCGATTTAAGAAGATCAATTCATTTCCATATTTTTTATAAGAATATATTTTCTCATACTGGAATCTAGATTCATAAGTTACTTTAAATAACCAGTTGTAAATATTTGATAAATATTTATAAGCCTACATATATCAAAACTAGAATTCACGAATAATGTTATTTAGAATACATTTACCCAGATTGTATTTTAACCGATAATAAAATGTCATATTTTTATTATAAATTGATGTGATGAAAAAGAACAACGCTGCAAAAGCAGTTGAGTGACAATTAATCAAATTTATGTGAAGATTCCTTCAATGTATTAATGATATAACATACTATCCATGTTATTAATTATTTAGTCTGAGTGAGAGTTAAATACTGATTATTATTATTATCGATTCGACCGTGTTACAGTGATCACTATTTATACGATGTGATTGATAAAATGGATAACAATCGATAAAATTGATAAATATCTGTAATTTTACTCAATAATGAAGATATTTTTAGGTGAAATATTTATGCAGTATTCTTATCAAATTATATTGTTTAATTTGTAGCCAATATTATTGTATCTCTTAGATAAAATTTGTAAAAAAAAATGTTATTCAATCTATTTCATTTCTATAAGCTGTATGGAATGTCAGTAGAAAGTGTAGCAAATTCAATTTTATTTTCAATTTTTTTAGAGTTTAAGATTGAAAATGGTTTCGATTTATTTGAAAAATAATGACTTTACGTTCGCAAACCAAAATTAATTGATTCTTTTACAAAAAAAGTAGTTTATAAGAAACTAATAATTATAAATTTTATTTGTGCACTAACTACATTAACATAAAGCTATTAAATGCATAGATGAACGGTTGAGGCTAGTATTAAAACCATTTGGTTCTTAATGTTAAGAATCAGTTTTTACTATTCTCAGTGGTTAACCAATTACACACAGAACTGTTTGAAAGATTGTATATTTGCATTATTTAAATATTACAATGGAAACTGATAGATTTGTACACCTTTTTCTATTAATTACTTCCTTATTAACCTTCTCTCGATTGATAGTCGCTCTGGATAGTTAGCTGGTGACTTTCTCCATATGTGTAACCATTCGAGATTTATAGTATGTTGGATACGGCAGTATATATATACATAGATAATATACGATATATATTTAAACCAATATTACAATATATTACATCCATATAAGAAGTACAATAATTTTAAATCTTTTTTTTTGTAAACATTTTTTATTTGGTTTATTAAGTTTTATTACCATAAACGTAATCTACTATTGATTCATTCTAAATATATATAGGTAATTTTCGACTCACTGTATCTCAATTCATTATAAACTTTCTATTTAAATTATAAACATTTCGCCGGTTAGTAAATGGTTACGTTGACAAAGAGAGTTATATTTTTTATAAGTACACAACATAATGGCATTTTTTCGATAACGTCTAATTATAAAAACATTATCATTTTTTTACATTTAAAAAGTAAAAATGCACTATTAAAAGAAGTGAAATTTTAATTTAGCTTACATTGTATTTATTAATGCTTTAAATGTTTTTATATAAAAATAATTATTGTTTTATGTTAATTTATTTAATTTAAATATAACAGATAATAAAGATAAAATCGTATTTTTAACTTATTTGACTTGCTTTTGAGCATTCTACGTTAGTAATTAAAAATTACATAATATAAAATTGTATCTACAAAAATATATATATAGTCTGATATCAACTAAGGTCATTGCTTTACTATTTATTTTTTTATTTTTAATTGTGATTATTTTCAGCTATTTTTATAACATACTTTATTTGTATTACAGGGAAAACATTAAGTTTGTTTCATTATATTAATATACGTTTCTATATTATACTAATTGAATAATAAATTGATTACAATAAACTAGCAATTTCATTTGTACCCCTGTTTTAGTGTGACAATGGAATCGGAATGAACGCCTTGTATAAGATTATTTATACTCGTCACAAGTTGCAACTTATTATAGGACCGTCTTGTTCAGAGCTGGCGGAAACAATTGCAGAGATAGCTCAAACAGAAGATCTTGTTCAGGTAAGTTGTAACAAATTAGGACCTTTAGTATTTAAAGTACAATAACACAAATTTTAAATATTACTACTCTCTGTAAATTTAACACTACAAAAAATTGAATTATTTTTAAAAAAACATTATGATTGATATTAACAGTTTAAATTCATTTATAATTTTTAAGTTCAAGGTAGCGGTTAATTAATTTGTACAGAGTGGTTTAATTATTTATTTATTCTTTTGGTAATTGGTTCCCAGTTTAACATATTTGTAAATTATTTAAATATAAATAAAATAAACAAAATCAACACTACACTTTTTTATTTAATTGTATTGCATTTAAGTACTATATTCTATAAAATTACATTCTTTTTGTGTAAATCAATATTTTTTATATATTTTGTAAAATTACATATTTAAAAAATATATATATATTGTATTTTGTATAATTACATATTTTTGTAAAATTCCATATTTTTGTAATTTTTCATTTTTTTATAAAATTAATATTTTTGTAAAAATTACATATGTTTGTAAAAATTACATATTTTTGTAAAAATTACATATTTTTGTAAAAATTACATATTTTTGTAAAAATTCAATATTTTTGTAAAAATTCAATATTTTTGTAAAAATTCCATATATTTGTACAAATACATATTTTTTGTACAAATACATATTTTTGTAACATTACATATTTTTGTAAAATTACATATTTTTGTAAAATTACATATTTTTGCATAATTACTTATAATTACATATTATGACACTCTTTTTATGTAATATGACACTCTTTTTATGTAATATGACACTCTTTTAATGTAATATTATATTTTTTTATTGTAAGTGGACTCTTTTTTTGTTTTAATTTTACAATTATGTTACAACGTTACAACAAAACAATGCAATATTACAACAACAAAAATACAACATTACAAAAAAATATTTACTTTTACTTTGTACAAAAATACAAACGGAATATTATATTTAAGTAATTATATCGAATAAAGATAAATTCTTTGAAATATTTAAACCGTGATATACAACAAAATGGTGACATGATTATTACATTAAACATACGATGTTTGAACCATTATTTCTGGAAATAGAAATATATAATAAAGTTTACGAAACATATAAATAAATATCCCTTTCATATCTTTTCAGTTATCAGAATAATATTGAAATATTTTAGTTTATTAAATAGCCGCTAGTATAATTTTGTCTGGTCAAATTACATTTTTTGCGGAAATTGTTTCATTAAATTTACTTTTAAAATAAACTTTCGTAAACACACTGTGTTTTAATTATAACTTGCTGTCATATTTGAAAACATATACATAAAAATAATAAGTAAAGAAATAATACATATGTAGCATATGTAAATTACTTTAAATATTATATTACTGAATTAAATGAACCGTGTTGTGAACCGTGTTGTACATTTATTTATCAGTAAAACACAAATGGAAAAAATGGAAATATGCAAACAGTGTAAAGGATAGTGAAACATGAAACCCATTAATATCAACGCACAAAGTATCGGAACATATTATAAGTTTAGCATATTAAATATGCACCCAGAATCTACGAGTCGGAGCGTAACGGAGGCGAGTTTATTCCCTGTGTAGATCTTCGAAATGAAGGGTAATATTCGATATATTCAACGTTAATTTTCTATTATACGTATAATCTCCGGCGAAGATTTTTGATATAATCTTTAAATTTCAAATGTCTTTGTTTAATTTGTTTTGCATAATATGTTATTGCAGTAGATTATACACTCAGAATCCACTCATGATTATGCAGAGATCTTGTTGTATTTTTTATGCATTAATATTGATTTCATTACTCGTAAACTGTCTTTACATTATATTTACATTATCGTTACATTATATTAT
>JAUZND010091930.1:0-14917 GCA_034780555.1 Coelogynopora nodosa | reverse complement strand
ATAAGCTATGTCAAATTGAGGTTTGCAATTAAATAAAAAATATCTTGTATCGGTTATTTATTTCCAGCCCTGTATGTCCTCCTAAAATATTTAGCTCATAAAAACCACATAGTCATAGTATTTTATTCATTATGTATAACTTACAATAATAATATTATTAATACAAATATAATATAACAGTATTTTCATATTTATATTAGCTATTAGTATTAGTATTATGTATATATATAACCTCTCAGCGGACACATTATACTAGAATTTATTTTTCTGACTAGGTGGACATATGACATCTTCGTTTTTCAAAACAAAATAAACTATAAGTAGCGCCTTATAAATATAGTATAAGGCGCTACTTATAGTTACCTATATATATATATATATATGTAACTATAAGTATGTAGTAAATACTATAAGGTAGGGGCATCTCTTGGAATAGTATGCGCCGCATTACCACACAGAGGCACTCAAAGTCAAGTACAAACAAAATACATACCGGAATCAATATTGGATGAACAAACTATGCCCATAGTTAGGTGTTCCCATAATTAAACATAGTTAATAAATACCTCATCCAAGCATCACTTCGTTAATTAACAATTTAACTGTGGAGCGGTTACAAAAGCTAAGGTTATTTAATTACTATTATTTTATTGGCTTATATAAACAAACAAGTAATATATATTTACTTTATGTCTTAACCAGTCCATAAATGTAAATACTATAAGCAATACTATATTGTATGAGTATTAGTAAATATTTTTTATGTCTATAAATCAATCATTTTTAAAATAAAAAGATTTTTTGAGTGACCATTATGGACCGTTAAGTGACAACTTACGAGTTGTCAATTAATTTATCTCGATCTAAAATGATATAAAAACAGATTTGTAGACGGATACTTACTTACCGTTTCCTTACAGATTAAAAGGTTTCTGTATACAAATATATTTAGATATTGATACTACATTTTCTCAGCAAACTACAATAATATTAAATATTTGGACAAGCCCATGACGCAGAGAAAGTATAACCAAATCAATTTTATAATTGGTTATAGCATGTGGTGGAAATCATTATTATTAATAAGCGTAAAGACAAAACCAAGCTTAGACTGTATAAATACTCATCAACTATTATGAGCTAAAACTAACATTGGTCTAAATGCGAAAAATATATATACTTTACCAGTACATTAATTATGACATCGCAGCAGAATTTATAGCAGATATAAGAACATATTTGTAATTATCGTAAATGTGGAAGAATGCGTAACCCAGTAAACAATTTCCGTACCTGCGACGTCGCAGGTTCGTACCAAAGGCGTACTAAATAGCGCCCGCGAGTACGTACCAGGTACGTACCACTGGGACGGTACCAATCGGTACCACGGGTACGGATATATTTTGATTCATTTATTATATATTACTTATTATTTTAAAAGCAGTAAGAATATTTTTATTATTTTAAACAATATTACAATAAACAATATTATTTTGACAATATTTCTATACTCTGTCATTTTATTAGAGTTCGATTTGAAATAATTTAATTAACTGGTCAGCATTGTTTTTTTAAATATTTAAAACTATTTAAATATTGTATTATTGAACGAAGTAAACTAATTTGGGAACTCATATCTTAGACACCTATCTAAACAGTTTGACTTTATTCGTGTTTTCACAGATATTTGTTGCGCAGCGTACACTAAGGTGTAGTTTATGTGTACCTTAAGGTTCAGATGCAAGACTTATAACTTCCTATATATTTAAAAATAATACAACTTACAAACAGTTGTCATCATTTAGCGGTCATGGAACATCAAGAAAAAAAGAGTTTTGCAAATCTGTACAATATATATGAATGGTAACCAATTTCTATTAAATATCCATTTTCAATACATGTTGTATAAATAAATATATTTTTAATACATCTAAAACACAAATAAATTGCATGCCTCTTCTACAACATTCGCTATAATCTTGTAGATCATCTGTTTTTTTAAAATAAATAATAAACAATGCTTTAGTTTAAGTGACGCACATGCATGTCTAGGTAATTTTTCAGGTATTGTTTATCCTGAAATTCTTCTTTTTCCTTTGTTGAACAATGGATCTTCTTCCATTATTGTAAAGACTCGAATCATTTGATGTCTACATAATTTTGAAATAAGTTTTTCCATTGTATAGATATCCACTATTCCGCTGGTAGGTTGACGTTGTTGCACGAGAAACATTATTTGACTCGGTAGGGTGAAATAATTTTTCCTTTTGAATAGCTATTTTTCGTTCGCAATTTTGTACAGTATAGTCATAGAGGAACGGTCTCTTCTTTATTCTAAACGGTCCCTTTCGAGATTGATAATTATGGCTGACACTACTTGTTCGTCTGTAGTCTTGTTTTAATGTTTTATCGTAGAGTTTGTGAAATGGTAAACTGTTCGTTAGTTAGTGACATAGAAAATTGAATGCCATGAGCCATGTTTTTTTACGTTATTCAAGTATATTGGGGTCACTCTGTAGAAATATTTGATCAACTGTTTTAATTTTGCGGTAAACAAGACGGTCATTAACGAAGAGAATGTAGATGGATCTAATACACAGATTGTGATCATTAATGTAAGAAAATAGTAGTGCCCAATATGGTGCCCTGCGGTACTGCCGAAGTTAAAAAAGCATCTGGCGACGATTTGTTTTCTACTACCATTTGTTGTATATAGTGTGAACAGGAAACTTGATATCCATTCTAGTATATTCCATTAAGGTAAACGCGTGGAACCTTAACAAGTCAAAGTGTATCAAAGTAATCATAAAAATTTACTATACTTATATAGTTAGAATTTATATATAGTTTCATGTAATATTAGTCAGTAATTAAGTCTTTAAGAGCTAGTTGACCCTTATTGTTCGGATTTAGTTACATCCATAGGCACGTGGTTTTCTTCATATCGGTAATTAGGTGTTTCTACAAAAATCGTAAGAAATGTTTAAATTATAAAGTTATTATTTTATTTTTAATGTTACTTATAATCATGTGTAATACGGTTTGAAGAAGTTTTATTAATAGTTACCAATCTTTTACTGGTGAAAAGAGATAGGTATAATGCACAAATGTTATTCACTAAGACTTAATTTTTTTAACATAATGTTTGTAAGGCATATTTTAATATTATTGAGTAATATAAACAAACCTTAACATGATGTAATGATTCTTACAGGTTAATTTTGTGTCTCAATGTGGCATATCACGGTGTTCCAATTTTAGTTTTGCTTGTTTAAATATTTTACCATGTATGATGTCCGTATTCGGTTTACGGTATTTCCTGTAAGACAGCAATGGATCATAGCTCTAGTTCCGACCAATGAACTTGGCGAATGACTTTTGTTTTGAGAGCAAAGTATGTGTTTGAGGTACAGGGACAAAATGTTCCTTACTATTCGTTCTTGCCATCATTTATTCTGATAATGATTATTTTATTTCTTCATAGTTTAGATGTATTAGATGTAACAACATAATTTATTCTGAAGTGAATCAAAATTGAATATCATAATCAGTACTTTTTAACTAGTACGTAATTGATCATTATTACATAATTATTATCATGATATAAAATAGCCATTTCAAAAAGTGTCTTCATTACATATGTCTTGTAATAAGTCTTAATTTTATTTTTTGTGATTTAAATTTTAGAAAATTATGAGTTATACATATAAACACCACGTACTTCATGTTAGATTTAATATATATTTCTGAAGTTGATTGTACAGTTTATTATGATAAAGAGTAATATAAAATAAGTAATAATGTATATGCACCAAACGGGCGCCAAGTGTATTGTTCAATATCGTAATCATTATGTTTGGCTTTATGCTAACGTTTCAGTGAGTTTATGAATTTCTTCTATAATAATGTTTCTGTGTACGATGTCTGATAATTGGTTCTACTACAGGGCTAAGTATTAGTAACAATATACGTGTTTTGTATTATTATATATAACTATTAGACAGTAGGAAGTTATATATTAATTAAAAAAAGGAACTTGTATTATATATTTTTTATGTACTAAACGTGACTCAGTGGTTGAATGTTCGAATCACGATCCAGAGGTTGTAACACTTATTGATAAAATGGTTTAAGTTTCTTTGAACTACAGTGAAATTATTCATGTTTAGTCTTTTATCGAATTATATTTCACTCAGTAGTTTGACTTTGTCTTTACATTTTTTTAAAAACTTAGTTATGACACATTAATGTTGCAAAATTCACGATGCATTACTATAAACAGCAGGATCATGTTTTTAGCACTTCTAATGCGAGAACCATTAGTTTAATTAGACAATAAAGGAGTGAATGACTTCGAAAGATAAGTACTAGTAGACTGCCCTTTATTGGTCGATGTGTTTACGTTTATATGAATTATGCAGTTGCAGGTTTTTAGTGCCCTCCGTCTTCGATTTGTAGAAAATTTGTTTCTGCATATTATGGGACATACTAATTTATAATAGTTATAATTGATTATGTTTTTGGTAATCCTACCCTAATGTTTGTACTTTATGTTATAAAATATCTATATGGCGAAATCCCTTACTTAGAAAATAATGATTAAAGGGTCATGACGTATCTGATATTTTTTTGAATTCAAGAAATAAATGTGTGTATTCTTTGGAAGCCATGAATACTTAACTTCTCAATTAGTCATTGTAAATAGTCGACATAAAGTTGCGTTCACTGTTGACACTGACTTTATCGTGATCTTTCGACGAGTTAGGAAGTTAATAGGTTTACTTAGTATAATGCATTTTTAATGAAAGGTGGCTACTGCATTGCTGGTGTGATACAGTGGTCTCTTAAAAAAGTCACTTTCGGAGTGGACTATTGTGTCTCACACCATGGTGTGAGCTTATTGGATTCCCTCGATATCATTTCGATGAATTGTTGTCTTAATTATCCAGCTATTTCAACTATTATTTAGCACGCCTTTATAGCATTGGAGTTTTATTTACTCCTGAAGTGATTAATAACAAGGTTGAAAACGTTCTAGAATTTTATTATATTGTTTTCTTCAGGGTGCGTATGCCCCTTGAATTTATGAACATCTGATAGCACTTAAAATATCTTAGTATTTTATGTTTGGATTTTATATAATATATAGATATAAATAATTAAATTATTGATTGAAATGCATTAAATAAACATCCATATACAATATTAATTGTTAGATTTTAAAAACTTTTCTGAATATTTTCACAGTTTATTTTTATGTTAATATTAGTATCACGTTTTGCTAACATATGTGAATTGCACAGTGTCGCCGAAATGTTTAAAAACCTGTTTAGTGTCAATATTGAAGTATTAATTAGTATTTCTTACTTCACTCGGAAAAGTTGTATTCGTTATGCCATTAATTTTACGTTATTCTTCTATTCATTATAATCTTAATTTGTATTTTATTTTAAGCTTCCAGGTCTTGTTATCTGTAAGCGATATCTGTCTTTTTGACAATCATCTGTCTATTGATTATGTTTTGTTCTTTCTATTTCTTTCATACCAAAAACCCACTGCCTTCTTCGTTGGTCTATCGCGGCTCTTCTACTGTCTGAAACAATGATCAAAATTATTATTACTTTTACCGTATTTGACCACTTTGGCTTTGAATCTTACATTATCACTATCCGACTTTTCAAATGCATCATCGGATTTAAATTGATTCTCTTACTTTTGATATGATCTTGCTTTTTACCTTTTGGCACTTTATCTCAAATTCTCCTGCCTGTTTGAACTGTAGCGGGTTACTCCAGACGCCCTCTTCACTCTCTTCGGTACGTGTTTATTCTCTTTAGTTTATTTTTTCTTACTTACTTTTAACACGCGAAACTTGTTCTCTGTGAATAATTGTCTTTCCAATTCATTCTTTTGAAGACTGATTTCTTTAAATAGCTTATGCATTCTTTAACGCTTGCACTAGACTTTGTCTTGTAATTATTATTACAAAACCGAAAACATAGTTTCGTGTTAATTCGATTACGTTTTTGTTGAAATTAATTCTTAATTTATGTTTTTAAAGCGTCTTGGAAATGTGGAATTTCTATTGTTTATCTTTACTTGCTACAATAAAAAGGTTTGTATTAGAGGATTATTATTTGAATGAACCAATTTACATGTTATCTAATAATATCTTATTTGTTCTATTTGAATTTTACTGTCTTATATGTGTCCCCAATCTAGCTCATCATATTTTGATAGTAATACGTATTAAACACTTGTAATTGTTCAACTTTGATTTTTGAACGTATTGTTCCTAATATGTTCAGCTGTTGTTTTGTGTTAGACTTAAGGATTTTACGTTTGGACAAGGGCACTTTATTGCTATTTTCTAAAGTAATTTAGGTTCGATGCAATCTATAGATTCGTATATTCTGAACTACAAGATCATTATTTAATTTTTTATTGATGATCTAATCCTTAGGTGTGTATGGAGATGTCATTCGTGTCAAGATTATGTTTAACAAGAAAGATACTGCCTTGATCCAATTTAATGATGCACAACAAGCTCAGCAAGGTACACAAAAATCTACATAGTATTTTATAATATTGAGATAGATTCACTTAGAAAATTTGAGATAAATTAAATGATAATTATCAATCGTTGATTATCATTTTTGTTTGGTTGTCGAAATTATATTATTTTAATGTGGACAAAAACAAGTTTTTCCGGGTCCTATAAATCTTATTTAGGTCTCCAACAAATTATTTGAAAATCTTAATGTATATATTATATATTAACTTATTTTTATAAAATTCAAAATGGTAAAATTAAACTTTCATTGTATAATAAATAGTTAAAAAATTAACATATATTACGCTACAAAGGAAAATGTTCCCGTCGATAGTTTATCCATAACTAATCTACTTATATAGTACTTCATAATTAAAATCACATACCGCACAAATATCGTAAGGTAGACCAAATTGATCTCTCGGAAAGTTTAAAATGTACCAGCTGACATTTACTTTTTAGAATTTCTTATCGGGTAATTTTCCATATCTCTTATACCTTATTATATTGTTGAATGCCTCTATTATCTTTATGGTCATTTAATTATATCTATATCTTATATAGTAATCGTACTATGTATTTTTCTAAATCAAAATAAATATTCCGTGCAAACTAATCTTCTTTTCAATTAAATTCATTTATATTCTGATGTGTATCTTGATTTTTTTGTAACTTATCATATTGCTACTTTATTAGTTTCATACAATTGATATATAGTATAGTTAAGATATCTAGCCTTTACCTGTAAATATTATGTTATGTCTCTGTTTAACAGAGTCTGTTAGTATGAAACACATCAACATAATTATTTGCTTAATTTCAGCAATTGAAAATTTACAAGGCGTTCGTGTATGGGGTCGTGCATTGAAAATTGCGCATTCTAAACATAATCAGGTGCAAATGCCAAGGGAAGGTACTGACCAGGGATTTACCAAAGATTTCAGTGGCGCTTCTCTGCATCGCTTTAAAAAACCAAATTCTAAGAACTTTATGAATATCTTTCCTCCTGGTCCGGTTCTTCATTTGAGTAATCTTCCATCAACGATAACAGAGGTCGAAATAAAAGATCTATTTGAAGAGCATGGCTACAATGTTGTCAATTTTAAGTTTATGCAGTAAGTTAAATATATTTTTATTTGGTAATTATGTTCATTTTAAAATATTATTTTATTTTAATTTTAGAAAAGAAAAGAAAATGGCTTTTATTCAATTGGAGTCCGTGGAATTGGCTGTTGAAGCTTTGATTGTAAGTATATTTTATTTTTATTGACTGATGTTACAAAGTGGTCACGTATATGGGAATTTTTAGGTATTAGGGAGTACATCTGTAATATTCGGAATTTATGATTATGTATGGGAATTTTTGACTGTTGTTTTTATACAACTACTTTTTAAGCAACTACACATAATTTCTTCTGATCATTTCTGGTTCTTTTTTTTGTTCTGTGGTGATGTTGAGTATTTAAATGGAATGTGTTTAACTACTATGTACATCTGTCATCATTTATTAACAAATATTATTTTCATGTTTTGTCGTATAGAGAGTTCTTTATCTATGATTAATTTATATATAGTAATTACATCATATATTATAATAAGCTTTCGCTATTATATAAATGAATATATGGAACTGTACGGAATTGTATAAAGTAAACAACTTGGCCACCCAAAGTTAATAAAATTACTATTCAAAACTACACTGTTTATTATATATAAAATATGTATTATTGTCAACAAATTATAAGCATTCATGGGTCACAATGTACTCCGTGATATATTAACTAAAGTTCGAGAAGCCTAATTCTATTCAATTTTAGCAGATGAAACGAACGACACAAGTAACCAGGTTTATGTAAATACATATACAATTAAACATGTGAATGAAACTCGCTCTATTTTGGGTGTTTATTTCCCTTAACCCTCCATAGTTCGAAAACTTTTACTGAATATTTAAAATTTCGTAGAATTTTTATGTAACATAACGATTACGAAGGTTAGATTATTTACAGATATGATAAATTTCAAGTTTTAACATTTATGTGCATTCAACATCAAGTTATAACCTTTTATGTGATTTGCAAAATATTTATTATATTACCTTTAAGACGTCTTCGTGGGTCTCCTGTAATACTTATACAGAATGAACGAAACGAAAAGTAATCTAAGCAACGATAATAAGTTATATTTTGAAAATTTAAAAACACTTCCGATTAAATTTGTTTTGATATATTCTTGACCCATTACACCTCGATATTGGATTCATGCAGGCTTAAAAATCATTATATTACTCAACATGTATAACTTTGTTACTATATGCATATGTAAATTAAACATGCCTGGTAACATTTGATAGTTTATTCCGTCAACACGTCATTTCAGGTAACCTTAATTTGATATACACTTTTTTGTGATGGCAATTTAACATTCAAAGGGTACATGTTCGGTTGGAAATTGTTATACAATACAGGGGGAGAAAATGAAAATGACCAGTAAACAAAAGAAATGAACTAAAAACATTTTTTTGTTCCGTTGAAACTGTATCATGCATTTATCTATCTGTTTTATTGGAACTACTATTGTTGTGTATTTTTATTAAGACGTTGGATTCGTGCAACTGTTTATCTATTTCTATTTAGCTAATAGTTTTTTCGAACTGTTATATTACGGTTCTTTTTAAGATGCTTTAATGTGTAGCTATAAAGTGTGTTGGTTTTATAAATTATTATCTTATAAAATCATTAAAACTGGTAATAAAAAATCATAAATTCTTAAAATGTCATGGGTCTTCATAGTGGTGGGATGCCTGTTAACCATTCGTATGTGGACATATAATATTTTGTAGGATTTGCTACGTAAAGGGGGTGGATAAACATACTTTCTAACGACTTGTCGAGCTAATTTTATTTTCAAAAATATTAATTGATAAGTTTCATTTTTATGACCTGATTATGTCAAACTCCAGTTAGGAAAATAATCATATATGCTATATTGACCAATAAATGCTATAACTTTTGATCATTGCAAGATCTTTATTTGTTAATATATTTTTTATAATTATACTACTTAACTTATATAAATGGGCTATAAGTATTTGAGTATTATTTGAGTATATATTTGAGTAAATATTTGAGTATAACTATTTGAGTATTATTTTAAATTGCTGGTTATGTTGATAAATAATTTTATTATTCAAGTTGTATTTAAGATTACTTTTTAAAGTTTTAACTCTTAATATCTAAATTAAGAGATACCCCCCCTCCCCCTACTACCCTCTTATAATCAGAAGTATAATTATTTGTATAACATAAATGATTTATAGTACATGATTGATTGTATTGCAAGTCTGAAGGTTTTAAATACTAAAAAATCGGGGGGCTGCGCCCCCCAAACCCCCTGCCACCCTATTTTATTAACTCTTAACATAATATAGTGAAAAAATACACTTATTTTATTTTAGAGTCTTCTCGTCAGTTGCCATAACCTATTTGCAAACCACTGAAAACTGTACATAACCAACTTGACATTATCTTCAGTCATAAGGTTTGGCTTCATTTATTGGGTCACATCAATTGGCAAATCACTTGTATCTCCAGACAGAAGTGCTAACACTTGATATAACCACACGGCATAGAACAGAACAAAGAACAAACAAATTATGTTAATTAGATGTCTTGAAATGCAATCTAAGCTTTTAAAAACTCCAAAAATTCAGCGCTTATCGCCGATTTAAAAGCTCGGCTCCTCGCCTCGCCATACATTGCGGTGGATAATGGAGAAGCTAAAAATACTTTCCGAAAATTTGAAATTGATCTGTTAGGATCCCTGATTGTAACTGACCCACTAGATAATTTTCAATCATTATTTTTTAATAATTAACAAAATGTACATTTTATGATCTGCGAAATTTACTCTGTGCTTAAGGTTCTACTGAATTTTAGGGAAGCAAATATATACATGATAATTAAACCAGTTTAAGTGTCTATTTTAATTATACTTTTGCTAATAAAATTCATTGTCAATTATATATCTTCTTGTATAATTTACCGACAGTTGCACATATCACAGACCAAGTTATTTTTAGGCGTAAAAATAGCTCAATTCCACAACAAATGAAACTTGGTCTTGATAAAATTGCATATTTTATTTGTGAAGCACTATAACCTCATATTCAACAAGTTGTTCTTGGTGATTTACAGCATAGTGGATGGGTGGTATTCTCTTCATGTTGATGACTGAAGCCAACAAGCTAAAAAGCTTTCTATGTATTGTTGTCCAACCTCAAGCTGGCACCAGAGAAGTGCTTGTTAATAATGTCCGATAACTTCAATGTTATGAATGTTATGCCATGTGTAAATTCCCTGTTGTGGAATTTTGGTAACAAATGGCACATACAGGAAAATTTAACAATCTTGTAAAGCTTATCCAAGTTGGGATAATTCTGCCACATGGTAATGCGGATGTGCAACGCATATTCAGTCAATTAACTGACATTGTTGGAAAGAAGAGGTGAACGTTAGATTCTTCAACAATCAAGGCATTGGTAGTTTCAAAGTCATGTATGGTGAACAAACAATGAACACTAGCAACCCTACCCATCACGTCATCTCTGATACAGCTAGCTGCCTCAGCTCGTGCCTCATCTGCCCAAAGGATATTAAGGAAGACAGAGGAGAAGGAACGTTTAGTGATGATCGAGAAGGAAATTGGTCTGAAAGAAACCATTGGAAAGAATAATTTTAAGCGTATATTTGAGCTTGCTGAGTCTGACAAGGTAATTTAAGCAGAGGTTGTTTTGAAATTAGAGTAGAATAAAAAATAGAGGCTCTTGGAAGAATTACAGGCCGCCGCTATCTTGGCTGATATAGATGTAGAACAGTTAAGGAAGCAGAAAGTGTTTATACAAAATAAAAGAAGTGAAAATAAGAAAATGATTAACAAAGTTATCAAGCAATATGTTTCTAATGTGTTATCTGGAGAGGGATCCTCAAGATTTAATAAATACTATATGTTTTTATAACTTTTTTATTATTGCATTTATGCTAAAGTAGATTCAATTGCCTAACTAATATGCTTCATAATATGCTTCAAAACTTATAAATTATAAACTTCCATTTTAATCAAATTTTATAAACATTTTTTATATAATTGGTTAGCATTGCCTTCATACATAATTGAAAACCTTTGTTACATTAGATACATATACTTACCTGTAATTCGTAATTCTATTTATGTATTATGCTTTTTTTAATTGCCCAAATAAATGCTCAGATGGTCAGTTTAACATATTTTCAAAATGCCCGATTTTTTTGCAATGCCTGAAATCTAACATTTTGGTCAGTAGGAACTCCAAAAATCCATGATTTAGATATGGTTTTACGATTGCTTGGTATTAAATTTCTAGAATTATTTTTCCTACTTATTTTTAATGGACAACCAGATGCCTTTAATCTGAACAAATAGTTTTCCCCCCACAGTGTTCAATCATAAGAAGTTTGGAAAAAGGAGACTTTTTGAAAAATGTGGACATATGACTTTTAGCAATTTGCAGGTTAAATTTATTTGGACAGTTATTGACTTTAAAATATTTACCTCTGGTAAATAATAATCCGGACAATTCAGCAAAAATCCGGACCCTAAAAATGTTCGCTATAGGTTTTTCACTTCGCTGGAAACCATTAGGCTTCCGGATGTTGACTCTGTTTGGTTTAGTAACCATGAGGTTATCATAACCGTTGAAGTGAATATTTCTTATGACGTGTAATCCTTTTACATAGCAGAATACAATCTACACAAAAGTCTGGAACTGGTTTTTAAAAGGTCTGGAATTCAGTTATGTAGAAACCCTGCCCCTATTCTGTTTTGTTGTGCTGCATGCACTTTTATAAATACTGATTAATAACGATAGTCAAATAAAAAAACTTTGTACTATATATTTCATTTAGAAATGAACATATTTGATATGATTTAAATACGATAAATACTTTTTATACAGCTTTTTAACAGTATAATACGTACTACAACAATATATTATATTTAATTTCAGGAGTTGCACAATTGGCCATTGAGTGAAACCTCTCATCTACGCGTCAGCTTTAGCAAGGCAACTTTGTAATTATATATTTTTGGCAGCAGTGTGTGTTAGTCACGAACGCCGCCAAATTATTTGACATTCACACTTGAGACATTAATTCACAACCTAAAAACACTCGTTTTCATATGTAATTACATTAACACAGTTAAGTTTGTTTAAATACATTTTCAGACTAATAAACTTCGGTTTTTTATTTAAATTTGAACACTGAAATTAATATATAATTTATTAATGTTAAATGTTTTTTTTAAATTTTGTATTTGATAATGTGAGCTGGTAACATGTTTTTCTATTATGGTGTAATTTATGCTGTATCTAAGTGTCAATTCGTAAATATATTTTTTCTTTATCCTCGGCAAATCATACTATTTTGTTAAAAGTGATTAAATATTATTGTACGTAATGTTCAAGACTCAAAACTATACAGTTACTATTTATTGCCTTATTGGCATGTCATCCAGTAACAAATATCAGAATGGTATAAATAACATAAAATTGTTGTTACCTTTGTTGTTTGTGCTGAATTTTTACTGTTGTATGTTTTTAATAAAGTTTACTTATATAAACTAGTGTATTGCTATTCTGTGTATTTTAAGTCATTAAAATATATTATACAATAATACTTTGTTTGGGGTATCATTCTTGTTATTCGAAATGTTGAATGGGACCACTTTATGGAGTACTAAATTTAAGAAAGCTACTGAATACTATATACAAGTAATTAAATTGTTTTAAATACCCCTTTAAAAAAAGATAAATTTCGACTTTTATACTGTACATTATATTAAATTATTTTAAAATTAATTTTGTATCCATATTTCAATCAAATAAGGATGACTAATGACTATGTTGATTCACCTGGTAAAATTATAAAATTTGTTAAATAATATCTTTATAAATAAACATTTTACTTGTTTGTATAATGCTTCTTAACATGAAAATCGACATCTTAAAATTTTTTTTATTAAATTTATTAAAAAATCATTTTATTTTGCTGAATGCCTCAAATAAAATGGTATTGTTTTTAGTTGTATATTTTGACACCTTATCCCATCGTACATGGGCATATTTTGTGGGATTTGTTATTGGTAGGGAGGTTATATTTTATCCCTCCCTCGAAAAACAAAATTCCTGTCGTTCGATTATTATTAAGCTGAAATTTGGTATGCAGATACCTTCAAATGAAAGACTTGTCGAGGTATTATTTTTTTAAATGTTGATCTTATATATTATCTTACAATCTTATAAATATTAAGTTAGCCTCATTTGTATGACCTAATTACGTCATAAACTCGCTTGAGTTGGATGTACTTAGCACACTTAATTGGCTCTTGTATTGGCTGCGCCTTATGACTTCGGCTTTATGTATTTATGTAATGGCAGATTCAAATGCCATTGAAGGGAAATAACCTTTTCTTGGATTGGAAATGCACTGTTCAACTAATTAAAGAAAGTGTAAGGTTTTACATGAAACGTATAGATAATGCAATTTCGTAAGCGATACTACTGTCACTTTGTTTAGTAGCATATATTTTTAATAACATATACATTTAGTAAATTTTAATTTTATGGTACATTACGTTATAAAAAAAATTATTTGGAAGATACATTTAGTACATGTGTACAAATTGTTTTACTACACAAAATAAAATATCACTAAGAACGTACTTTTATGTTTTACGTATCGATACCGATCTTTAACATCTGCTTTTTTTGAAGTTATAATGTGTGGCGCGTATGTACTCAGGTATTTAATGCTTTATTTACTTACTTTTAATATTTTAAGAATAAATTTGATACTTTTGTTATTTCAAATTCCGTCACATTTTTAAGGGAACCAATTAGACCAAACTATATTAGACTAGACTGAACCAAATGAGAGTAAACTGTAATACAAAAATTGTTAGCGTCTGGTAATCTTTTCTAAAAAAAGTTATGTTAAAAGTATTGACGTGAGTTGACGTGTGTTCAATTGTTCTAAGTAGACTTTATAACACAAATTGTAAAGGAATAAAAAACGACACATTTCTCAAATGATGTGGCAAATAACTACAAAAGCGTGAATTATTTATCTTTTTGGTAAAGAAAAAGAAAAAGATAGAAAAAGAAGCTTTAATAATAGAACATCTATGTTCCAGATTAAAGGCGGATTTAGGTAGCTATAATCAGGGACCTCGGAAGCACAGCATGAGTGGAGGGGCCACAGGCTGTGGGGGCCCTCTTTTTATAAATTTTAAAATTCAGCAATATAAAATTAAATACCTAAGTTTTGA
>JAUZND010091929.1:0-36321 GCA_034780555.1 Coelogynopora nodosa | reverse complement strand
CCGTCGGACGTGGACATGTTTGGTAGGGTGGGTTACATGGAGGGTATTTACCCCCCCCCCCCCCCCCCGGAAAAACAAACCTCCTATCATGATTAAGCAGAAATTTAGTATACAGATACCTTCTAAAGACTTGTCGAGCTATTTTTATTTTTAAAACAATTAATTGATTTGTATTATTTTTGACTTTCTCAAATTACGTCATAAACTCCAGTTAGGAAAACCATGAGGAAATAACCACATATATGCTATATATTGACCCATATATGTTATATATGATATACCTTTTGATCAATGCAACCAGTAGACTTGATTCTTTTTGCATCTGATTCCAGATCACAAGATCTATATTTGTTTGGTATATTTTTAATTATACTACTTATATAAATAAGCTACACGTAGTATAAATGCTATTTGAGTATTTTTAAATTTGCTGGTTATTTTAATAAATAATTTCATTATTCAAGTTATATATATAATTTACGATAAGCTTATTTTTTCTATTTATGTTGTAAGTTTTAGCTCTTATTATCATCGACAAGTATGAAAATTCAGGGGGTGGGTGTATAAAATAGTTCAATAATAACACCATAGTTTTGGTATGAATTTTTTTTCCGAAATTATATCTTTGTTAGATAAAAGTATTTTAGCCACTGTAAAAAAAAAGTGTCATACATTATTTAGTTCAATCAAAAACTTAATTTATTTGAAAAAAATTGCGGTACCCCCCTCCACTTACGAAGGGTTAAGTTTAATAACTAAGTACGCCTAGTTATGCATACTCCATTGTTAATGTAATAACCGTATTTGTTATTGTATTTGTAAACTATGCCAGCTAAATTGTATTTGTGTTGTTGACGCACACAATAATAACAATAGTATTACGAACATTTTTATATTAAAAATTGATAATTTGAACACAAAAAAGTTAAAAAAATTGTGAGACGTTCGTTTATTATTTTGGTCATGACTTTGGCATGCACTAAAACATAATAGTATTTATTAAATAATGTCAACAACCTAGGCACAGTATAAATAACAAGAACCTGCAACAGAGCATAGGCAAGGATATTGTCGTACCAAACCTACAATACACAAAAGCACCAGCCCAGTTATCCAACATAAGTGAATATCAGTGAAATAAGTTTGACTGGAAGTGAATTCTGTAAGGTAAATATGTATTATATACCTTATTGCGTTAGTCGTCGTTGTTATACTTATAAAAAGCCGAGTTGACGTTTAAAAAAATAAGCAACAGAAGGTGTATTATTAGGCACAACTTGAATAACAACCTTGTGATCTTGTGTAGTGCGATCAAAACCAAGCACAGGGAACAGTACTGGGCATTAGGAGCAATATAGGCAAAAAAAATGTGAATGCAAATAAGTAATAATTAAAAAAGTGAACTAGAACTGTGATACATATACTGTATTAGAAATAGCAATTAGTGGTCTCTCTTTATACAAAATATGGTATAATATATAGATCATTTAAAATAATTATAACAATTGTTTGTAAAACATAGTAGCAGGTATAGTCAGTCAAAGAATTTAATTAACACTATAGTATAGTCGTACACATTAGCAGAATTCAAGATAAAATAATTAACAACAAAATGATTGTACTTATAAACCAATCTCACATTAAACAAAAGCAGTTGAATCGGAAATATTATCTGAAAAACTTAAACGACGAGCTAGTTAAAACAAGGGTCATAAGAGAAAACAAACAAGAAAAAGACTCTGCACAGCTTGCTATTATTTGTATAAAAGTCAGCAAAAATATTTCGATGGCATTATATTAGTCTTCAACTATAATAGGTAACATATTTGGTTTACATAGATGCGATCAAAACACGATCGCCAGAGACAGAATGAAATTTGAAAGAAGAAAAATATATTCAGTAATTATATGTAGTGATATATTTTGTGCATGAAAGTTCCAAACTAAAGATAAAAACTATCGATATTTAAGTATAAGTGAAATGGATAAGCTGTCCATGCTGATCTTGCATACCACTTACGTTCCATCAATGTAGGGCAAAGTATATAAAATAAATGTTAGCACAAAAAGTGAATTCTCATATTATGTTTTTATTCTTTTATTGTTAATTGTGATAGATAATTTATTTCACTGTATATGACCTACATTGCTGGTTCATCAGTTATAAGCTTGGATAGGTACAGATAGCCAATCCATTTTCACGACAGTCAACTACCGATAGCTGCAAGAGCGCGACAACAGTAAATATAGAAGTGCTGCTTGTTGAGGAACGAAGTGTCCAGCCTAGGGCACATCGACAATGAAGGGTGAGCCAGGCACATGCTGATCACCCCACTTCACCATGACAAGGTGTGTCCCCTTCTCTACGACATTGTAGGACACGGTGAACTGGTTGCGACCCACGTGCTTCACGTTGACCTCCTCGCAGGGACGTTCTGGGCCCGCGATACCGATCAACAGGATGTCCATGCCTGGAGGAGACATCACATTGTAATAATATACAGTAGATATCCAGCATAATATATTAATGTCAGACATACATTAATACAGTGTTTAACACAATACAGCAATTATATCAAAAGAATAGATTAGTAAAATATTTATTCATATTACACACTCAGAATTTATCAGAAACATGTTTCGAGTATTACACATTTTCAGGAGGAAAACGGGGGAGAAATTTAAAATTTGTTACACAAATGAACACGAAAATAATCAATATTATTAATTCTTCATTATTTCTAATAGTTAAAAAAGGAATAGAGAGCAGAGGAGGAGACAAGATAAGAGAAGAAAGGAAAGGAGAGATAGTAAAAGCAGAGAAGAGGAAATGAGTTGGGTGGAGTGGATAGAAGAGGAGAGGAGAGAGATGAAAGCAGAGGAGAAGAGAGGGGAGATGAGAGGAAAGGAGAATAAATAAAGAGAGAGGAGAGGGGAGTGAAGTGGAGAGGAGAGATAAAGCAAAGGAGAACAGGGTACTGACCGGCGCTGGCAGCGTCCACATTGAACTGGTTTATGCGGTCGAAGTGGGCCCTCTTGAGGCCCATCCCCTGGCAGTGCACACGCTCGGGATGACTGTCCTGTCGAGCCTTCACACGGCCCACTTGGGTTTTGTCTACCGTCTCCACCACGACATGCGACTGTTGCTCGATTGAACCGCCGCTCTCCAGACTGGTGCCAGTGATCTCCGCCTGCACAACATGACACCATTTATAACAATGTAATCACCGTTCCTTGTCAAAAATAATGCGAAATTGTGATATACTATGAAATATAAGTTAGAATGCAAATTAAAAAAAGCAAGTAATAAATCAAGGCTATACATAGATTGATAGACATTATTATATAAATAATCATAAATGCGTAACATAATATATTCAAATATGTAATAAATCTAAATAAATAAAACACATAATATTATATTCAATTTTTTCAGATTTGAAACCTTCTTTGTATTTTTAGTAATTTATTAACTGTTTATCTCTCTCTGCATAACTTTATATTAATTTAAGTTCTGTGTGAAACTCAATACATTTGCGAATGTTAATATTATGTTACTTATGGTAGGTTGAATTCTATAGTAATATCTGCCAATCTATGGTTGTTTATTGGAATTATTTCTCTTTTTTAATTACATGCTTGCTTTACTATTACAATTTTTAAGCTGCAACATTATTTTAGTAATAGATAAACATGCTATTATTATATATATACTCGTGAATATCTCAAACATACTGAATGCATGTAATGTAGTCAGACAGACACTCACAGTGAAGGGGGATCCAACAATGTGAAAGTTCCCTCCATACTTGACGGTGATCGTGTACTCCCCCGGCGCATTGGGCACATAGGTGAACTCATAGCCATCATCCCTCTCGTGACAGTTGAGCTGCACCTTGCTCGGCCCGTCCACAGTCACATTGAGCGCCCCACTACCTGCATTCACAGTGTTGACGAAGAAGGTGTTCCTCTCGGACACCCGCCCCCTGCTTAGGCCCTCTCCTGTGGCCGTCACCATCCCGGGGTCGGCGTCGTATTGGCCCACCTAAAGGGGGGAGATCGATGAGGAGAAGATAATAATATTAACCTTAATAATTCCTGAAAGTGTCTTCTCAAATATCAGGATCATATAATGTTTCTAAACAATAAATATTTATTAAATATTGCGTATATCGCCTTTATAAGATTCTTTTTACCTAGAAAGACGATGTACAACTTACGCAAGAAATATTTTTTTGTTTTTAAAGTAGAAACTCTGAAATTTACATTCAAATAAACCTACAAGGTGAGGTTAGTTTACCATTTTTATGTATGTCAAGTAATTGTCCGATTAAAGAACTTAAAATTGTGGTGTTTTCCTAAAAATCAATTTCCGTATTAGAATAGTGGTGAAAAACTACATTCATAGATAAATATCAATAATATCCTAGACATCAACAAAACAACAATAAGTGTGGCATATTGTCCCACCAGTATGCGGAAGGGTGAGCCGGGAATAGCCTTGTCATTGGCCAACACGTGGATCAGGTGGGCTCCATTCTCAGCCGGAATGAAGCGCACAGCGTACTGATCGCGGTCGATGTTCTGCACAATGGCCTCGTCCTGGGTGCCCGAGGGACTGGTGACGTAGGCGCGCAGACTTGAGGTGGAGGCACCGCTGTAGTTGACGGTGAAGGCCGCGGGACGACCAACCTTGACGGATGGAGTGTTTATACAGAGAGAGAGGGTTATATTATCTCTTTGTTATCTAGACTATTTGTAACCAAGCGATGTGGGGTGGGGGTTCACCGTTTACAATTTATACTGAAAGGAATTAAGAAGATCTTTATCTACTTTACGTTTACAAAAGATTATCATGGGTTATGTTTAGCTTGTTTATATAAGTTAAACAAATCCGCAATATTCTTTTAAACTACAAGCGACGAAAGAATTTAAATTGTGAACATCTATTACCTGTATTTGGCGGTTCAATTGTCCATTTATTTTGATTGATAGGTTTTAAAACGGGTTGGTATTTGCAACCTCTTCAAACCTGTATCTATCAAACAAACAAACAAAATATCCTGTCTTCATTATAACCTACCAATTAAAATATTATTTAAAATTGCCTTGGAGATACGTAGTGTATACAAAATTAATAAATATTGTTTATATATATCATAATTAATCTAATGATGGAGTGTGGAGAATACTTGATGATTGATGTACGCTACTCACCATGTTTATCTACACAAGCTAATATTAGACCATTTATAAATATTGATATCTTGATACCTCTTCTTTTCATAGATACATCCCTGAAGATGCTCTTTGAATCCGTGATAAAAGTCGAACATTTATTAATAAACGCCTTTGCTATTATTAATTGTGACTTACTATATAGTGGCCTATTTTTATATATTGGTGCATATATTTTGACGTATATAGATAGTGGATTTTCGGTTATGCGAGATAAATGCTTAGTCTGAAAGAATTTTTTTATAAGTTGAATATTACAACGGACCTTTGAAAAATTAGTAAATTATAAAACCATTTAATATGTAATGTAAGAAATAAAATATTCAACAGTTCGGAGTTCACTATTTAAACATTAACAATCTCAGACTAACAATCCCCCCATATTTAACTATATATTTTAAAAGTATATCGTGTAGCCTATATAAAATTATAAATTCCACTTATACCATATTAGACTGTAACTATCCTCCAACTGTAACTGTACTCAACTAGAACAGAATCTAGAGGGAAGGAGAGAGAGGGGGGGGGGAACGCACCTGGTGACTCTTGCCCTGGTCCGGGGCACCGAAGCTCATGGAGCGCACATCTGAGGTGACCAGCCCCGGCAGTCCATCCTCTCCTGAGTCAGTAACATAGACCCGGAAGGGGGAACCGGGGATGTGATCGTCGTTGAACTTGACGGAGCAGGAGTAGTCGCCCGGTTCGTTCACTGTGTAGTTCACTCCGCAGGAGCCGTCCTTGCGGTCCTGTGCACATCACACAACACAACAGTACCGAGAATGATATCAAGCGTATATTTAAAAAATTGTAGGAAATAATGATAACCTACTACGTGACACATTATATTAGTAGTATATATGGGCAATACAGATAAATAATAAATAAAAAACATATTGCATAGAAAAATGCAACTGAAACATAGTATACACCAATTACAATATATTCATAACTTCAAGATTTTATTTATTTACTTTTCTTATATTTTAATCAATTTGTAAATTATTTATAGGTGTTTAATCGCATAAATAATGTTTTTATTAATTGCAATTTTTTTTCTCTTCAAATTAATTTACGTAAAATATATAAAGTCTGTTATAAAATATATTAGTTTTTAACAAAACTTATGTAATAATTGTTTTTTACTTTGTCATCCAACAGACTGATTTTTAACTCATTTTACCTTATATAATTGTGTAAACAATTTTATATAACAGACAAACATTTTCTTTTCTTATTTCAACAATCAAAGTGTCAATCAGATCAGGCCTGGCAAGGACACGTATCTCCCACAACCAGAACAGTTCTATGCGTCAAGAAATACATAACCGGAAAACGTAAGCATTCAAAAAACAGTGTGCAATCATCGTTACGACATTTATTATAATAATATACTACATCTCTGCAGAGAAGAGTAACGACATATACATATTTTTATCAGACAAACATAATATAACTGACAGGTACATGTCCTGCACGTATACTAGACACTAAAATTACACTGAATATTATTATAGTGTATATATAAATAATATACAAACAAATAAACTAAATTATTAGACAAATTTAATTTTAGACTTTTAGACTTTTATTGTAATCTTTGTCGTTTAGAAATAAACTGAAACATATTGATTGGTATTTAAAAGAAGTTTTTCAATTTTTTAGGTCCCATTGTTGGAACCAAAGATATCAAAGAAATAAAGATATCATTAGGTTGCCGAAATAGGGTCAGCCAGGCTTTTAAACTGTAAAATAGAGACAAACTCACCTTAGCGGTAAAATACAATACATTCAACCAGCCAAATATGTGAAAATTATGTACTATTGACTACTTTGATTCATACACACTTCACCTAGCGACTCCGCAGGTCTACATGCTAATATATACTACCCTATAGTATTTATTTTATTCGTTGTGGGACCGGGTTTATGGCAGTCAGATAAGATAGTGTTTCTAGTGTGAACTGGGCCCACCTGGAAGTCAATCTCCGCCTTGCTCGGGCCCTCAATTGCTATTGAGAGGCCGCCAGCTCCCGCCTCTCTGGTGATGATGTTAAACTCGTTGTCCGCGTTGACAGTGCCGTGTTGCAGGCCGGGGCCTGAGGCGCGCACCTTGTGGGACCCGCCGTCCGTGATGGGGCCCACCGTGAACTGGAAGGGGCTGCCTGCAAACCACACAGCACCAGAGGCAACAACAATATGTAGTTATTGCAAGGAAGTCACGCTATATCGGCAGTTATTGCACGAAAGTCACGTTATATCGGCGGTTATTGCAAGGAAGTCACGCTATATCGGCAGTTATTGCACGAAAGTCACGTTATATCGGCGGTTATTGAAAGAAAGTCACGCTATATTGGCAGTTATTGAACGAAAGTCATGCTATATATGCAGTTATTGCAATAAAGTCACGCTATATTGGCAGTTATTTAACGACAGTCATGCTATATCAGCAGTTATTGCAAGAAAGTCACGCTATATTGGCAGTTATTGAACGAAAGTCATGCTATATCGGCAGTTATTGAAAAAAGTCACGTTATATCGGTAGTTATTGCACGCAAGTCACGGTATATTGGCAGCTATTGCAAAAAAGTGATGCTATATCGGAAAGATATAAAACATGACTAATATTATATTTCAATAACTTTTAAATAAAACTTCACTTTAACAAGACAATAAACAGTATAAAAGCTTAATTTTAAACATAACATCATATACCTGAAATTCCTATAATAGAAAGTCAGCTTTATGTTTTGATTATTTCTCTCGTAATATAGTAAAAAATAATTACTTTGAGTTCTTTGAAAAATCTTTACCTTAAAGAATTATAATTATAAATAGAATATAAAAAAACTAAGAATTGAGGCTATTTCACAAAAAATGCTGTTTTGTACAAGTTTTCTAACTCTAGAATTTCACATTTTCAAAGATAGTTGGAACCCTGAATAATGCATAGACAACATGCCCCACGCCCACCCCCATTTCAGTAGACATTGTTCCCCCCTGGTCACCCACCTGGTATGTGCATGTTCTGGTGCTTGACCGCTACGGTGTGCACCCCCATCTCCCGAGGCACGAAGTTGATGCTGTAGTGAGAGTCGTCGATGTCCACGATGTCGCAGATCTCCGTGTGGCCCGCGGGGCTCGTCACATTGGCCGTCATGTCCAGCGGGTTCGTGCCTGATCAGTAGGTGGAGGACACATTCATGTCATGCACAACACTTCTTGTTTTTCTACAACAATTCAGTGTCACAAACCTTCTACGAAGTGGTTTTGTCGCTTGATGTACAAAAATGTAATAAGACAACGTTCAACATTTCACATATAAAACTATTAGTCAAAAATGAATAATTGTCTTCCTGGTATAGTGTCCATAATTACGCCGTCCGTGAAAAATACAATATAAATAAAAAGGGGTCATTCGAAGAATTCTTAAAACAATCGGAACATCAACTTCTGATGTATTAAATACATACCATTGGGAGATATTTCTATACATAACCTATTGAATTATAGTTATACTGCACTTAATATGTGGAGTTTTCTTAAAAGAATATTCCTTCTATTTGATTAATAATAGGACATAAGAACAACGTACTTAACATCGAAATTCCAAAATACACGAGACAAAAAGAAGTTCAACATTCCCTCAATAATTGAAAATATATACGTTTTAATAATTGATGAAAAATGAAAGAATTTATAACAACTTTGTTTTAGATAAGCCATGGACGAATTCGCTTCTCTATCAATTCTATTAAAATTCTTTAACTGAACTCTGTTCTTCCTGTAATATTAATACTTCTCATTCTATCATGACAGTTAAATTCACCAGCATCCTAATATTCTAGCCATTCTTATTAACAGATTTACTGTTACTAGATATGGTAGAATCTGTAAAACTGGACATTCCATCTTATGCCCGCTGAATCTTTGTTTAAATAAAATAAAAAAAACTCTTTTTGGTGTTATTTGTCACATTTCAAGTGGGCATTATGTTGCATATACCAAATACAACACTGACTGCTATAAATGTAATGATAGCTTTATTTCTAAATTTAATTTTAATACCTTTCTAAACTCGCATGAGGCCTATATGCTTTTTTACCATCTTGATCAGTAGATATTGAATAAGGGAAGTGTAAGCGTATCGCGCTATCAAACCGGATAAACACACCGCTGAGGGTCCTAAGTTCCGCAACTTATTAATTTTCTAACGTATCTCTTTAAGTAAGCTTCTACTTTCGGTCCGTTTTGGTTTTGTGTCCTGGATAATAGCTTTAGTTAACATATAACCACTATTTAAATCCTCTCATTTCCTTGGCCTGTGTTATAAGTACAAGTATAATTTAGTGGAATTCCTTCATTTTATTTCCCTGTTGGTATTGGTCTACTTTTGGCTGTTTTTTAAAAAGCTTTTTCTAAGAAGTTATACTCTTGTTATTTCCAGTTTTATTAATTCCTCTCATTTGCCTTTTGTGCATTTTTTTGTCGGTTTTCTTTGTTATATAGTTACCCTTTCTTTTGATTTATATTTTATTATTTCTGATATATTTCTATTTGGTGAGCTGATTTTGCCTGATGGTTCCAATGAATTCTATTAAATAAAGTGGAATTGATTTCTACACTAATAATCAGTTACTTGCTATTACTGTTGTGGCGCTGGATACCCCACTAGTGAATAAAAATCGTTAATTTTTAAACACAAACACAAACATAAATATTAAACATTAAATACAAACACAAATACACAAAAAAATACACAAACATTAAATACAAACACAAAGTTATAGATAACATTATTTTAAACTAATCTACCTATTTTTCATTCATTATGACGCAATAGTTCAATTCACAAATAGAAATCATTCATAATACAAAGATGTGGATAGACGGGTTAGTAAATCAATATGAGCATGATGTGTTTATGAAACAGGTTGCTAATCGTCTACTATATAAACATTATAAACTACGTCTTGAAAATGCTAAATCGATTGATCTGATAATGAGAATCGAGCTGAGTTAGTTTGTTGAGAGTGAAGAGCTCACCTTTTCTCTTCCTAAACGAAATACTACCGGTCTTGGAAGGATGCTTAAGAGCAACTGGCAGTATAAGGTTCCCGGTTGCCCCCACTTTGATCGTTTTCTTCGTCTTGACGAGGTAATCTTGGACACGGCCGCCTTTGGCTGCAGTGTACCTGCGCGACTTTTTCGGTGTCGAGGCCGTGGTCTTATAGGACGGTGGGCTTGAAACGAAGGGCAGCTGGGTGTCGAGGGTGGGCGGACCAAAGGAGTCAAAGTCGTAAGTTCTTGCAGATGTTGACGGCTTGGCTGGCTTCCAATTCTCGTAGCGGGGGTCACTGGCAGTCATGGTGTAACTTGGCCGGGTCCTCGCTATGTCGAGATAGCGTCGTTGGTAATTACTTAATCGGGAGGCCAAATATTCTCTCAAACGATTATCGTGTGCAATTCTCGATTGATGCCCATAGGGACGAAATGCCGAGGCATACGAGACATCTCTTCCCGTTGAATATTCGTAGAGTTTCGTCGCTGACATGTTTCTTGGCTCACTTTATCACAATACAATTTTTATTTATTCGAAGTTTCCGTAGGATATTAACAAGTCAATACTCTTCTTAAGAATGATTTATAATAATATGCCAAGGTAAATTTGAGACAACCGTTCCATGTAGTGAACTCAAGTGATACTTAATAAATATATTAGATACTCATACAGTAACAAAAGTTCTCACAATAAACAATAAAAGTTAAGTTATAAATAAAATGTATGTAACAAATTGCTTGGCGGGCTGATACTATAAATATATAGTATATTATAGTACAAGAGATAGTATAGCATAGTTACGGCATATGTGAGAGTCAGATTGTGTGAGAAAATCATAACCAGAATATCAACGTTGACAAAATAAAGCGAAATAAAATATAAGGTAATACTAAAATGTAGTATAATGATTACACTAGGATGTAAAAATGAGTTATAGAAACATAACAGAATATCATAAGTTGCTGTTTTATTGGAAAACGATTTAATGTGTACTAAATGAGTAAAATGAGTAACAACTTACATTATTGAATATTTGTTCATAAAATGAACCTTTTATTAGTCAAATTTAGACGTCTGGTTAATTATAAATAATTAATAAAAAACCAAACGGCTTTTGTATATGACATCTTACACTGGATTAAATTGGATGTGAATGTGAAAATTAATGCAATGTGAAAATAGATGTTGAATATATTATTGAGATACGTCATATGTTAATAAGAATTGTGGTAATTGTATGTTGGACTCGTTTATAGTTAACAGAATTAGTTAACAGATTGTGCGCTTAGTAGAACTAATAAATGTATGGTGTAATAAATATTTTAATTTAAAAATTGGTCATTTTCTTTATATTAAGTATGATAACTCTATATAATACAACATAATTGGTACGAAAAGACTTTTCAAACTGTATTTTTTAGAATATGTTAGAACGTATAATTTGCCTTCAAAGTCAATAAAGACACAGCCAGACAGGACACCGACTCACCCGGTATGCGCAGACTGAGCTCGCATTGACTCCCGATCTGGGTGACGTCCGCGGCCTCCCGCCTCCTCACAATCTCCTCCATCAGCCTCTCGGGCGCCTCACCGCCAATGCGCACGGCAAAGGGGCTGCCCGGCACGTGCTGGTCTGCATACTTGATGTTGACTAGATATGTCCCCGGTTCCAGGGGGCGATAGGTCACCAGACAGGTGCCGTCGTGGTTGTCATGGCATTCGATGTCCGCCTTCGAGGGGCCCTCGATTGAAAGGCTTAGACCGCCGAATCCTGGAGTGATCGATATTGGATTATCGTGTTATAGTTTTAGTTAATTAATAAATAAATAAATTTGTTTTTAATATCTACTATTACTATTTATATCTCTATCATTTCATACATATTTTGACATAATTATAATCATTTGTTAGTACTAGTAAATGTTATGTGGTGCGATGTAAAAATCATTTTAAATCGATGCAAATAAATTTCGTGTTTGGCGCACAAAAAGTTACTATTTGCGTAAAGGCTTGTCACTAGAGTACTAGTACCTATATTTATTTACTAATTTTGTTTATATAATAATTTCATACATACAATATTGATATATACGGTAAAACCTCATTATAACGGACTTGAAGGGACCAAATTAAATAGTTAGATATGTCCATAGTAAGTTATACTCTAAAGTAAATTAAAAAAACAAGAAAATTCGCATGAATATCTCAGATATGGTATCGGTGTATAAATAAGCAAGTGTTCCAAATAAGGTATAACATAAACAGTGATGTGTGTATCATTCGCGCTCTTATTTATTACTACAAATAAAATGTTTCTATTATCTTTGGTTCTTAATCAATTAAAAATATTGATCATCTGTTACAAAAGCAGTAAACTATATCCAAGTGTACGCTATAATAGTCAGGGTTAATACTTTATACATTAGATTAGATAGACTATTTGCCGGATCATAAAAATGAGGTGACCTCTACGCTATATAGACTTTTGAGGAATGTATCAATTTCAAAGGTTATTATATAATCTATTTTTTCCAATTATAGTTTAAATAGTGTTCATTTGAGTTTACACACAGTGTCAATAAAATCAATAGTTAGTAGAAAAATTAAAAAATTAAAATAATGAAACTCAGGTGTTTCCAAGCAACCGACCTGCATTGCTGGTATCGACCGTGAACTGGTTGACCTCATTGGCCATGCCCCCCTCGATGCCATCCCCGTACACGCGCACCTTGGAGGCGTCGCCGATCTCTTCCTGCGACACATGGATGTTGAAGGGGGAGTTGGCGATGTGCTGGCCTGCCCGGAACACGTTCACCGAGTGGTCGCCCACCTCCTTGGGGGTGAACGAGATCCCTGCATCCGGGGGACGTGGCGGGAAGTGGAATAACAGATCACTATGATAACAGAACATGTATGCGTACAATCAGATATTCAACATTCTATTTTAATACTCAATATTTTACCATTCAACATTCAGTGTGATAAATCACACTGAATGTTGAATGGTAACATTAAGAATAAATTTTATTAAATTAATGTTGAATAACATTAAGAATAAATTGTATTCTTAATGTTAGGAGAACTAACTCACTACAACAGACATTGCAATAACATTAAAATATAACTATTAA
Source organism: Coelogynopora nodosa (assembly GCA_034780555.1). Lineage (NCBI taxonomy): Eukaryota > Metazoa > Platyhelminthes > Proseriata > Coelogynoporidae > Coelogynopora > Coelogynopora nodosa. The sequence continues at coordinate 22,893 of JAUZND010091929.1, read as the reverse complement.
ACAAAAACAAAATTTTAACAAAATGATAAAATTTGATAACAAAACTTGCTTCTATTTCTCAATTCTGCAAATAAAGAGTACTAATGTCACAATATATTTAAAACCGATTTGATGTTTTGTGTTATTTAAAAATCGAAGTCTACACAACATTTGTGGCAAAGTACAAGAATACTTATCTAAGTTTAAATTGCAATAAAAGTAAGAATTTAGTCACAACTTTCCATTATATAACTTAAATCATGAAGTAAAATATCAGTATAGATAACATATTGATAAAATCATTATGATATATTCTATTTAAATACTGAGTTCCACGCTATTTAAAAAAAATAAAAGCACATTATATAGTGTGTATAAATATTCATATGATATATATATATATATATTAATAATTTAATAATATTAGGGATATTTGAAGTAATTGTGATTTACCGATTGCTAAAGAAATAATGTAATAAAAATACAAACATTATTAAATAATAACCTGAACACAATAACACAAAATAAATAATTAAACAAAATGATAAAATCTGACGTTAATAAAACTTGCTTTTATCTCTCAATTCTGCAAATAAAGAGTATACAAATGCCGCAATATAATAAAAAACGTTTGTTTTGTGTTATTTATAAATAAAAATCTACAAACCATTTGTCTCTGTTTTAAATTAGTGCATGCTATAACAATATTATCTTATAAGGGAACAAACGCCAGTGCAGTGTATTAATGTAATAGTAATTGTAAGATACAAGTGTCATACAAGTGTCACTTAAAATCATTTAAATTTTGTATACCATGTATATATCATTTTAAACGTAATTTTAACAAATTCAATATTTGGTATGACATATTATTTAAGTTAAACATAAAAAACATCATCTCAATAGGTAAATAGATAAATATACAAACAATTATTGTTTAAAGTGTAAATTATGAAACTATTGATTTATACTAAATAAAACAATTATATTGAGTTAAAATACTCTATTAGTTATGATAGGAAACTAATATTTTGTTAAGCAACATCACAACAAAATTAATAACTATTCACAAGTTTCAAGTCAAGATCAGACTACAAACAACCAATGCTCAAACTCACCAAGATGTTCATTGGGCATCTTCTTGAGGATGCAGGGCTGTTCACTGCCATTGGGACTCTTGACACTCGCGGTCAGACTGCTGATGTCTTGATCTCCGATTTTGAGAGCCACATCGCTGGTGGTACCTATTGACACCTGGGCCTTCTTCAGTGGCTCACCTGAAACAGTCAGTTACACACAAATCAGGTCTTGTAACCTTAATTGGACGGTTTAGGAACACATTCCACACATTAGCTAATACATCTCCCGCTTGTCATTGACATGATGATATATAATAATACAGGATGAGTCAAAAGTAATCGTCAAACTTTATTCTTTAATATTCTTCATAATATGACGACTATACCTAAATTTGTCCTCTACAGTAAGAGCCAATTTCTTCAATTTTCATGGTAAGTGTGCCATCTAAGATTTTAACATTATTATCAATAGTCTTTAACTAAAAACTATGTTGCAGAGTAAAATCATGTTTGTTTAAATTGTTAACAATTTTAGTTGTCACTTATCGATTCGATGTAAAATCATATTTCTAATTTAATTTGAACAATACCAACAATCGTTTATTAATTCTAACCAAAATAATTGAATGTGGTACTAGAATCAATAAAATTATGCACTAAAATTTTCATGCTAACTTATGACTCACCAGAGAATAAAATAAACAGATAATAAATAAAACCTTAATAAACAATATCACGTTTTTTCTTCCTTTCTCGTCATTTTACTGTTGTTATATACATGGTTTATATAACTAATAATGATACTTTATTAAACTTTCAAAAATTCTTGGGAATCATATGAATTTAGTGATTAAATTAATTATTATCAGCATGTTTATATAGCCCACACAGAGCATATAACACAGAAGTATATTTTGATCACATTTGGTCCATGCGATAACTATAACAACGATCCGTAATTAAACAGTGAACATTTGTGATTATTAAAATGTTTTTTCTGCTTTGTAATTAAAATATAATACAATTTTACCTATGGTATTGTATTGGCTATGAAGAAAGCATTACAACAGTAAAATCAAAATATTCCATCAATTCCATCATTTATATAATAAAATTGTTATGATTAATAGGATTTCTCACAATGGTGAAAACTTCAAATACAACAGCTAGAAAAATTGTGATCAGAGTGGACAACATAATAATATGAATATTCATATGTATGTACTATACAAACGTAGACTTATATATTCAAGTACAGTCATAATTATATTAAAATTTCAAGTTGTTATCATTGTGATTGTTATAGTATTTAAAATATTAGGAGATAGATATTCATTTTAAATTAATTTCATTCTATGAAATTTCATTATTATTCGATTCAATAATTTATTTGTTGTTTTTAAAATTTATTTAATTCATAATATTAGATTGTTCTAGAAAAAAGTTATTTGGGATAAAATACTTTGTTTTGCAAAAGTCAACAGTGTTTATTTGTTTAGTGTTATAAAATTAACGTTAATAATCTGTTAATATTATAAACAATTTTCTTATTTTTATACAATCTATAATAATATGATAAATTGCTATAAACTATTGTTGGCAAGTTAATATCTAACAAAATAATCTGAAATCAGATTTACGCACTGTCGTTAGTTGTAGCATAATATCCTAATAATAACATAGATATGCAACCACAGTTTAAATAGATAAACAATTTGATATTGTCAAACATACAATTAACGATCCATTAATGTTTGTCAAAATTAATAATATATCTACAACAAATAAACCATCTGCGTATAATTTATTTTTTACATTAAATAAATAATAATTAGATTAATTAATCTATATATCGAATTATGCGTTTTTAAAATATGAAAGTATTTATTGAACAAAATTATCTGTACGAATTTTCAATACATAAAATTTTATTAATTTGAGAAATTGACTTTGAAAAATACACTAGTGTAACATTTATTGCCACAATAATTTAATAATATATATAAATATACAGGCAACATATAATCATATTACGTTATACCGATGATAAGAATTTAAGATATATAACGCAATATTTATCATATTATTAAAATTAACATTATTATTATAAAAATATTATTATGTGCAAATGATCTGTTTGTAACAGATAATTATGTTATCTATGCTGCTTAACATTAATGGTTCGTAATCACATACTATTGGTAATATAATTCGAATTGTATATATTTAAAATATTGTTAATTATCAATGTTTTATAACTATTATGAATATTAGTTCAGAGGTACAGGTCGACAAATGAGTATACTGTGAAACTGAAAAACTAACTCTTAGATATCGACATCGCCGAAAAATAGTTCATAATTAATACACTACTGACTCAATGTATACGTAAATCAAGAAGAATCATATAAAAACTGAAGAAACAGTAATTGTGGAAGAATTGAAATAAAGAGAAGAAAACGGCAGCGATAAAAAGTGTGGTTGATAACAAAAAACTGTAATAATTATGGACATATTGTTCACAGTGAATAACAAATAGTGTGATTCACAATTAACAGTTAACAGTTGAGACAGGTTTAGTAATGCATACCATTCTGTTTACTAAATGGTGAAGGGGCTGAAAATTAAAATCCATAATAAACAATAAGTTAAACAAAAATACCATTATTTATATATATTACCATAAAGTAGTATGAAGAATTATAAAACTTTCTTCAATCACAAAGAAGACGGATATTGAATAAAAACTAGAATACGATTGAAAAGTAAACAAGTAGATACGTTTACAAAAAATTTAAAAAAATTATCTGTTTAATTTAAAGGTAGAATAAATTGATTTTTCCAAAATAAAAGGGCTGCATCAAATTAATGACTTCACAAATGAATAAAATTTGTTCACTGTTCATTGAATAAATACGATAAAATATTACTGTAGTTCAAAAATAATAAAACATTTAAATAATGAAAAACACCCTTACAGGTTTTAATTAAGCCAAAATTATATCTACATATTTTTCACAAACCACATCATTGTCTTGAAGTATGTGAACACATAACAATATAAATAGCTAAAATGATAGATAGATGTTGTACAAAAATAATAAATACATTGTTATACAAATTTTAGTAGGCAGGTGGGTTTGATTAAACAATACAAAAATATAACAAGCAGTCTTGCTCGAAAAAAATTAGAAAAAATTAGTAATAAAAAAACATTTTTCAACGTTGTTTATTGATATAAAATTTGTATAAGCGGTTATCAACCTACAATATAACAATCAGTCCATATTTCAAATTATATAAACATAATTGTTTAACAATATTTATTTAAAATTAAGAAAAACGTTCGATGTGTAATAAACAGCCAGGCAAATTAACGGAAATAAATAGTAAGCTATAGGAAAACTATTTCATGCACAAGAATATAATATGATCACTAACGGTTAGGAATGCTTGAAGAAGTATCTACAAGCAAGAGTGTGTGAGACCTACCAACAACTTTGGCAACAAAGGGTGACCCGGGAATATGTCTGTCCATGAACTTGAGGATGACATTGTAGTCTCCTGGAGCCAAGGGGAGATAGGAGACACTACAGGTGCCGTCATTGTTGTCCTCACACTGGATCTCTACCTTGGAGGGACCTTCGATGGCCAAAGCTAGTCCACCTGATAATATGGTAGATCAGATTTCGTGTCAAGTATGGAAGTTCTATTAAATAGTAATTTTAGACTATATGTATAATAGTTAATGCTGAACATCAATTAAATAACATAAAAACGTTTAAAAAATGGGTTAATAAAATATTATTAAAATACCTGTGGTTCTTGTAAAACCTTAATGAACCATTTCAGGATACAAGGAATATTTCACTAGATAAATTTGCGTAATTTTTAGCATTTCATGAGTTATCTTTAAGTACAAGTATAATCAATGGCTTCAAAATAGTAGCACAAAGTTTCTGTTTTTCTAGTAAAACGGTAACACACTAAACGGTAAAAAAAATGAAATAATTTTTTGAAACTTTAACTAAAACAAAATAATCGATGAGCTTTTTCTAGAATTTAAGGATATTGAAAGGTATTTAAGTAATATAAAACTTGTCAATTATATTAAAGTGTACAAGAATATTTAGACTCAGTATATTGTATCCTGTTTGTAACATATTTGTTAAAGAAGTTTTGAATTCACTCTTAGATAATATGTTTTTGTTTTGGATAATTCTACTTACATATTAGTTAATAATATTTAACAAATCGTCGGTATTTTTCAGAAATGGCGTAAGTGAAAAATCTTAGGTTTTCAGAAGAACCATTTAAAAGTTCACAATTGAACCATTCATTGATTATTACCAACCAAACTAGTAACACTTTGTAGTTAAGTTTTTATTAAGTCTATCAACATATTGTACACTTAAAAAACTAATATTTAGATACTTCAACTAGAAATTGAGATATAATAACGTACGTCTTTTTTGTAACTTTGTTACGCCCTTTTAAAATGTAAGGTGAAATGTTTTTTAATTATTTTGTTTTCTCATTCTCTGTTTCTTGATTCTCAATTTCCCTTGATTACATGATATATTTATTGTATATCTACTTAGTTCAGCAGGTCTTGTGTATGTCTCTGTACTTTCATATAGTTCATTACAACATAATATCATCAATTATGATGATCACTCCGTCCACGACATCGCCGCACCGTCAACAACTCACCAGCCCCAGCGTCCTTGGTAACAATAGTGAACTCGCCCATCTCCCCGGTGCGCCCATGACTCAGACCCGGCCCGTAAGCGTGCACCCGGCCAGTCACAGCACTGTTGACGTAGAAGCGGAAGGGACTGCCTACCACCGGCTTCTCCCGGTAGTTCACCTGCATCTCGTGCATCCCCATCTCGTGGGGCTGGTACTTAACTGTCACAGTGCTGTCACCGTTGTCCACCAGATCCGGCGTATCCAGACGGTCCGAGGGGGTGTTGATTGCGGCTGGAAGGGTGAAGGAAAATCAGTTCAGCGCAGGAGGGGTAGCATTACATTTACAGTCTCCCTCAGTACATGACTATACTTAATTTTATTTCGATGGTTTTCACAATTAGCCTACTTCGGTAAACATGTTAAGAATATTCGAAGCTTTCCTGATTTATTTTCAACATATATTTTTACGCTTAATTTTAGGAGCACCAATGGTGGGTATCGGGTCAAATTTACCCACCTATGTTTCATTGTTTATTGTTCAAAACTAATCGTTCTGAAATATTTATTACTGGGCTAAATCTTAATACACTTTTTGACTTATAATGGTGGATGCTGTTGTAATAGCCCCGTACCTAGTAAATGTAAAACTGCTCCACGAGGAAAGGGGAGGAGAGAAAATCATAGGACCCTTGAAGAATATACTGGATAACTTGATGACGTAATACATGACTCAAATTGAGATAAAATCTGCGTTCTTTTAGACATTTCTTAATAAATCTTATCTATATCAAAAAGTATTCACAAGTTTTAAGAGGGAACTTCCATTAATCACACTCATCCATACTTAACCATACTTTCCGCCAAATTAATTGTTTACACTGACTGATAATTATTGACGTCAGACATATTAATTATCAAAAATAGGCCAATATACATGTTTTAACTGTTTATTTATTCCCCATGTAATGCATTACAATTAGCACATTTTTTGTCACTAAATAGACAGCAAACCAGCGTCTGATTATAGAACAAATTATATATTTAATATCGCTGTGAAAAACGACACTATATTATATATGTACAATATAATTATATATATATATATACTCTATATTGGTTAGGTGCTGCTCGGTAAATTTTACCCCCCCCCTCCCCACCCCTCCTGCTAAATAGAGTTCCAAAAGCGGCAGGTATGCTACTATTAAAGATGAACCATATAACAACAGTAAATATAATTACATTTAATTAAGCGCCCATGATTACATGATATTTAGGCTACAAAGTGTACCAAACCTACCTTTAACGAGAGAAAAGTCCGGTCCAATAGGCAGTTTGAAATCAACGGATTGATAATCACCGGGAATGGCCGACTGTGCATTTATGGAGCTCACTGGTCGAATTCTGTCCCCGTCGGTCATGTCCTCTGAGGGAACAACCTGTGCGCACATAGAAGGTCACAATAATATTCAAATATATGCCATCTTTTTAGTCAATAATATAGTAGAAAACATTTGTTCTGCTACACAAGACAATGATGTAAAATTATTTTAATTTTAATTGTAATAATATCTGCATAATATGAATTGTAGTATATAAAAAAATATGGGAATAGTTATATTGAATTGAATAAAACTTAATTGACAAAAAATACGTGAAATAATAAAATCCGTTTATCAAAATTATTATATTGCGTTAGTTTCTACTAATTTAAATTTATCTATTATCATTTCAAAAACTACACAATAGTAATAACATTCCATTAAATATAACAATGTATAACATTTAGGAGGAACGTCAGATAATTAATCATTTAAATAAGTTTTTGTAAAATTATTTGACATCTTCGTTTATAAACAAATAAACTGTCCAGTGAGTTTACCTAGTTTCTTAAGACTTATTCAAAATAGACAATGCTTTTCATTTTCAATTCCAATTATCAAAAATTGTTATCTAAGTGCCATGGAAAACGCGACGAAGAATGTAAATACATACAGTACAGTGGAAGGCTGTCGCTTGTGAGTAGGAAAGTAGGCCTGCTAATATAGCCTACGTATCCCACTATCCCAGGAATCCCCGTCACAAACAGACAAACAGCACAAATGAACGAACCTTCTGTCGGAAGACCCCACCAGGCACGTTCTGCCCGCCATACTTGATGTCGACGGTGATGTCCCCCAGCTGGTCGGGCGTGTAGTAGATTGTACTGGTCCCGTTCCCGTTGTCCTCGATGTCCACCTTGGCCAGACTGCTCCCGTCCGGAGAGATAATGCAACAGGTGAGCCGGCCAGGGGCCCCGCCCGCCTCTGCCGTGTTCACCGTAATGACACACTCCTCCCCCAATGCGGTCACATCCTTGGCGCCCTCTGGATTGATGGTTGGAGCAGAGGAGAGGGGTTTGATAACAACCTCCAAAGCTGCTTTCATACCAGCCATCCAGCCGATATGCACATTCCATATATGTTATATCTTTATATAGGGTTTCTGTGCAAGTGTCAACTCAGTTTTAGTGTGTTGTCCAGGTCATTTTCATTAAAAGTATGATTCTCACAGTTTTGACAACACTTAATTAATTTTCAATAAATCAACAAAAGAACAAAACAAATATATTTAATGAAACGAAATCATACATGTAAAACTTGATAAATTTGAGAAAAAATAATTGCTAATTTTTCAAAGTGTCAACTTTAATTTTATATTTTTACAGGGTTCTAAGTTTTACAGCCTAAAAAGCGAGCACATCCGATATAGAATGTGCTATATATTGATATTTTGACTGAAATTGCCTGGTTCGCCCAGAAACAAATATTAAAAAAATTTAAAAGGCTTTTATTTTGTAAAAATAAGTCTGCATATCTGCATAGTTTACATATCTGCAGAAAACAGGTAAAATGCATTAATTTTTAGTTATTAGAGTCTAAAAAGTTCAGGTCTTGTCAACAAACAATTTATCTAAATTTATCAGAAAACAATTAAATATAACAATATTATTAGACACTGTATTGAATATTAGGATTTTTGAGTTTTTTTGTGATTCTTAGCTTTTTTTTAAATAATAATTTTTTAAATATTTATTAGTTCTTACGTATGATTTTATGTATAAATCATGATTGGTCGTAAAGATAAGTTAAAATGATAGAATTTTATCAATTAAAGCATGTATGTACAATAGTACAACAGTTATAGACAGAATCACTAACAAAAGCTATTTGATAAAAAAAATTAAAATAATTAATATTATCAGAGCTGTATAGTATGATATATACATATTTATAATAGAATATCTTTCAATTTGACCATTTCCGAAAACAGGTAATCTCAAAAAATAAGTAGGTGTAAAATATAGATAGAAACTGCTAAAATTTATATTAATTTGACTAATATCAAACCACAACGGTAAATTCCCTGCAACATGTACACCAAGCAATGTAAGAACCATGCAATAAAAATATCCCTCCTTCTAAATTCATATTATCTAAATAAACGATTTGCATCACTACCAATCCATACAGGTAAACCATGTTATAAAAACCAAAGGCAACCAACCATATGAAAACCTTCTAATTATATAATATATAATAAATAAAAAAAACTTGCGATAATAAAAAGTATGTTCATAGTCTCCACGGACATGAAATTTCCCGAAAAGTAGAACTAATCAGAAACATATAATTTTTTGTAAACTGATTTTGGTCAATATAAAAACGACAACATGATTCCGCTAGCAAACATCGAAAATTTAATTGTGCGCTGTATGCAAAGTAGGTATTAATAACATTAAATAGAGACTTATTAAGCCAATTTGATAATAATTTATTAAAGAAAATTAAATATTAATAAATTTTCATTTTTGAAACTTGAAATGAAATTTCTAGCCCCATTAAAAAGCATTACATGAAAATATAATTCATGTTTTAATTATATATCATATATAAATGTATTATTGCTGTCTTATATCCTAATAAAATGATCAATGTTGAAATAACACATATTCATATCAACTAAGCTGATCCTTCAAGATAATTCTTTTCCACAAGTAATTCACTTATATACTATTTTTCAAACATTACATTGACCTTTGTTAAATAATAATTTCCTTTAAGTTGGAATCTTTTTAACTAAGAGATAAGAGTTTATACTTTTATAAATAAGAGTTTTAACTAACTAGATAATATTAAACATTGAATAAACTGTATATGGTTGAAAACTCAATAATGTGTATTATTAAATGCATAACAGGAAACATTACAAGGAAACACATGCGGTTGGACAATAATAGCGAACGTTGATAAACCAAAATGAAGAAGCAGACACAAATAAATACGATAAGTACAACCCAGATATACAGGATCTCGATATTATGTTCTGAGGTTGAAAATAATTGATACTCTAGCAGTTTGTATTCTTGTGAATTACGATTGATAAAATTCTATTTACCTTTTTGTTTTTATTCATGATATCAATTAAGTTAATTGTTTTAATCACTAAATAATATTTTATTGAATACGAATAGTTCATCAAAACAAATAGCTTTACTTATTTCAAATCAGGCCACCCGGCTAAACCAGCATATATCTATATTATAATAACCTTGCTCTATACTCCACATCAATATAATATAGTTGAGAAGTAACTTGGGCCAATTGTTGCTTATAATTACCAATAAATATCTGTCTGATATATAGATAGATACTGTCTGAGAGTCCAATAAGAGCGAAATATTAAATAAAAATTAATTTCGTAAATAAAATAAATAAAAAATAACCTTTAAATTATATACTAAAGTAAATATTAAACAAAAATTGTTTTGGAGCAATATTTTCATATACCATAACAATGAAAGAAATAGGGTCTACATGTTCACCAATAATAACTGGTCCACTCTACAACATTAATAGATAAAAGTAAAGAGAACACCTATACCTAAATACAACGGAGAAGCATTGGGTATACACCTAAAGCTAGGAAAACATTATTTTTATACTACCTTAAAACTGAAAAGAATCAAGATCACATTTCAGTAGGTAAACAGAAAATCGAAATTATACAAGGCATGCTTTATTATTGGTAGACTCAATTTGTTGGATTATAATAATATAGAAAATATATTAGCTTAATATTCGCTTTGACGTTGTTCACCAAAAAAAGTAAGTAGTTAATTATAAAGTAAGCGATATTTAATTAATCAAATCTTAAGTTTAATCTAAATATTAATTAACACAAATATTGTTTTGAAATTTCTTGATCTTAATTTCTTTATTTCTACTACACGTTTACTTTAACAGAATAATAAATAAATAATTATATTATTAATAATTATTATTGCTAAAAAAATTGAATTTTGTTTTGTTATATAATAGCAGCTGTATTTTGTCAGTTATATAATGCTGTGTTTATAAATTAATAATCAATAAAAATGAAAAATATCTCTTTTTCAATTACATGTGAATAAAGTAAAACAAATTTAATAACAACGAATAATTATATATTGTATAAATGAAGTTTGTTTTTCATTATGGAAATGAAAAGCATTGGTTAGTGTAAAAAACACAATAATATTTCTCAAAGGATAACACAATGAGAAGGAAAAACTCTCTACCAATCAAACAAGAGGAGTATGTATCTGACCTTCAATCTTGCAGAGGTCAGCACGCCCGATGGCCTTGGAGGTCACTTTAAAGGGACTCCCCGGCACAGTAATCTTGCTGTACTTGACCAGGACCGTGTACTGACCCAAGTCCATCGGTTGATAGCGACAAGTGAACTTGCCGTTCTCGGTGCTGTCGATGTCCAACTTCTGAGCTCGGCCCTCCTCGTTCTGTGCGATAGGGGGATCAACAATAATGTTGCATCAGTGGTTGAGGCAATACTTGACGCTAAATCAACCCATAATAGAAGATCAAAGCGCTTTTTAAAGATTGGAATCGATTGTAAGGGGAGATCGGGTGTTCAATTGACCCAAAACAGCAGATTACTTCACATTCAACGAATTTTCAGTTGAATTCATTGTGTTCGAAAGGTATTATAATGTATATATTGTATAGTAACACATACTATAAATTCATTTTGATATAGAGAAAGCTAACCAAATACATGATTAATTATTATTATATTTCTGTGATCAAATTATTAAATGTAAGACGTAACTAAAAATCTTACTTAAAACCATACATGTTTTTAACTATAAATGAAATGAGCACATTAATATTTTTGCAGGATTCCTTTTAAAAATACGGTTTAAGTTGACACCTTCCCTAGGCCCTTCAGAGTTTACAATTTTATGTATCGTAATTTTATTTTATTAAATGTTAAGGAGATTTCGTCCAATTTTATTTAATTCTGTTGATCTGTTTAAGAATCTCTGCAGATGAACAGATATTCAGATATTTATGTATTCACTCTGTGGAAACAGTGAAGTTGGCAGGAAGGTCTACAGGATCAGCCTTACAACTGAGAACTTAGCAAAGAATTAGAAAGACATTGACCGGATAGGATGTCGAGCAATAGCGCTCAGTGTAACTTGTAATAATGAATCCTTTTCTGTCACAGTTGACATAAATTTTGCACGCCTAATCGACAACTAATAAGACGATTTGTGAAGTAGTCGTGATGTCATATTGTCAGGGAACCTCACTTTAGACATTGATAAATAAATTAACAGAATATTTACCACACGTCATAATTCAAAATACCCTTTGCACTAAAATATTAAAGTAACAATTTCGTTCTCGGTTATCACTCGAAAATAATTATTATCATTGACAAATTTTTCTATTTTTACATCAAATAACGGATCGATAAAAGTAACTGAGTATTTCATTGTAAAAGCAGTGCCTTATAATGTTATCTAAGCATATATAATATAATTGACTAAAACGATTTAATCACAACCAATTCATGCTCTGTAAAATCTCAGCACCAGCCTGATGTCTTCTCAGTCAACCTCGAATTTATACAACAACTTGCTATGGTATACAAACCTAGCAGAAGCATAAACACTACTTTAGTCTACATGCTACTTTTATATTGTAATAATAAAAAATATATAAAAGGTAATTAAGACAGATAATAATAAACATATTTTTATCTATGTTATGTTTAAAAGATAATGTATGCAAGTTTAAAATAATTGAAGGACAGCAATTACTTACATTCCACAATTAATCCAACTTACGTACACAAAATAAAACAATAAATTTTTAAGGATCCAAAGCAGATTAAAAAAATCGTCGAAATTGAGAGTAGATCAACCAATTATCGTGTAACAATTACTTAACAACAAATATTTACCACATGATGAAAAGAAAGTCCCCTTACAAGACAAGGGTCAATATCAGTATTTCTCTGTAATGCTTTAGTATTATTTTTCTATTCAGAAGTATTCTATAAAGAAAAGTATAGTGTTTAAAGCATCACATACACAGCCGACCAATAGCTGACTGCAACTCTCAGACAACAGATATAGTTTCTCACTTTACTACAAGGATTACAATTATGGTGTGTCAAACAAATTGCCGTAGAAAATAAGATATAAAAATGCCTGCAAGAGGCCACTATATAAGAAGCAGTATATTATGTACTAGAATACCGTGAAAGGTTAGCAGAAGAATGACAATCCAGCACCTAGTAAGCAAGGTAAGTTAGAAGGAGGAGGAGGATCGTGTAATGACAGGTTTTCTCTTCTAATAAATAAGTATTTAGGCTACTCAGTTGTCCACGTTGTGACCACGTTGTCACTATGCTATTTTTATTCTGAATAAATTTACACTTGGATTCCTTTATAAACATTGTATAATGAATCGGTATACATTGAAGTATGTTTTAGTTTATGTAAATGAATTGAGTACGCAACATTCAGTTCAGATTATACAATTGAAACGATTATAGTAATATCGTAATAAAATAATGTATTTTAATAGAATTTAAAATGAAAATAGAATTTGTAAAAAAATATGAACTAAATCAAAAGTGTGTACAATAGTGACAAGAATTTACATCAGACAAGACATAGGACATAACATACTACTTATTTATATTATAAAATATTTTGAACATTGAGTCTGGATCCGTACTACATTAGATGTAAATAAATTTATATAATATAGAGACATTTAATATATATTTGATAAACGGACGCATACCACCTCTCTGTTGATTGTTTGTTTACAACAACAAAAAAACTAATTAATTGGGGTAATATATTGGCAAATACAGCATATTGTTTAATATACTATAAGGTATTTAAAACAAAATATTATTATTATATGTTTCCACACATTTTTGCATTTTTACACATATCAATAAATAATAAACTAAATTTAAGGGATCTTAATTTAAGGTGTGCAAAAAAGCACTTAAAAGGGATTTTAACTAATTAAAAATAAATATTTTTATTACACATTATTATTATGTGATTATAAGATTCTAAACAGGCGCTAAAATATTGTTCTAAAAAGGTTATAGAAAATCCTTAAGATAATAAAAGATTCTAACGGTTTATAATTAAATTTGCTATAGAAAGGTTCTAAAATATTTTAATAAGAATTATAAAAGGCTCTAAAAAGGTTATGGGAGTTTCCAAAATGTTATTAAAAATTTGTTTTAAAAATAGTCTAAATTGTTTTTATTCTAAAATGCTCTAAAAGGTCTCAAAGGGTTCTAAGGGTTATTTTAAAGGATACCAAACAGGTTCTAAAAGGTTGCAATAATAAAGGATCTAACATCAAACAAATGAAGTAAAGACCACTCACCGTGAGCGACAACTCCAGCTCGCCCTCTCCAGCCTCACTGGCGTCCACCGTGAACATGACCGGCACAGAGGCAGTCACCGTGTTCGCCACCCCCTCCCCCTCCACGCGGACCTTTTCTGGCTCACACAGCGGGCGCACGTCGACGGTGAAGGGGGCCTCCGGGACCAACTCCCCGCCATAGCGCACCTCCAGCTGACAGGGGCCGCTCATCGCCGGCGTGAAGGCGACATCGTAGACATTGGGCTGGCCCACCCGGGGCAAGATCTCGCACACCTTCACGTGCCCGGTGGCGTCGGTAAAGGTCGCCTAGGTGGAGGGTGGATAGCAAGATTAAGTGTGCCTATGTCAAAAGCATAATCGTGTCACAGTACAAGGTATCAATATCATGGCTTTTTGGGTTGGATGCTAAAATCTGAATTCAAGCGAATAGCTGATATACCACATACTTTTCTTATATATTATACCTGAAAAACAACATTAAGTTTTATATTTTAGTATACGTATGCAAGGAATATAATATAGACTATATTTACAATAACTACAAAAGTTTGTAGTATATTTATCCTGTGAACTATTATACAGTGTTGCTTTTTTATATTTAGTTTATATACAAACTATAACGGTGTGTAACGTATTTTATGAGTGTATTACCTATATATTTCTTACTGAATAGTGCAATTTTTAACCATAAAATGTCAAGACTATTGTTTCAAGTGTTACATAGTTTTCAATTGAAAAGCATCGTTTTTTTAAAGCATAACATTTTGATGAAATAATTGTTTCAGTGTTTAATAATAATTTCGAAACATTTTAGAATGTTATAATAATTAATTACTAAGTAATTACTAAACAATTAAAAATTTACATTTTTAATGTGATAAAAAATGTATATTATTCATTATCATGAATCCAAACATTTAAAAAGGTCTATATTATTACCTATTTATTTATTGTGCTCATGTTTTATTTCATTTAGATTTTTTATCTCTTATATACCTTAGGTATTTGTCAACTGCTAACCTTATATTTATATAATATAAAATGACTTAAAACACTTACTAACAAAGTCAAGAAAATAGAAAAAAAAAACATAAAATTATGGACTTCAATTAATTATATATAGAAATATTTAAATTATGCAAATTCAAACTATAAAATAAAACATCAAACTGCAGACTTACAGATATCATGTATTGACAGGTCAGTATTAGAAAAATTTTGAGAAAGCATGGAAACCGCATGAAAGGATACTTGTGTGTGAGTTAAATAGGAGGGACAGAGCGAATATGAACTGACCTGCAGAGGAGCTTCACCTGCCCTGCTAGCATCCACCACGAATCTGGCTGGCTTCGAAGCCCGAACCGACTGGAGACCGGGTCCCTGGCACACGATCTTGCTCGGGTCCAGGACGTCGTTTATTGGCACGCTGAATGGACTCCCTGCAATCATAGAATCAACATTGCATTCTTTAATTGTGTGCATTTTTATGCATGTGTGGAAATATATTAAAAAAAACTGGGAAAATATTTTAACCAACTGCAAACTATAAACGATTTTAATAATGTAATAACTTTGCCTGCCATCCTGATAGCCGAAGGCTTTCTAGGCCGTTTCTCATAGCAAGCGGTCTCGATGCTTGTGACAGGAAGGGACTCTTCATGGAAAAAATACTCGTCGTCATGTTGCGAACCACCGAGTCGACAGTGAACGTGAACAATGGACACAGAGGACTGCGTCAGTGTAATCCGGTCTTGAAGCTTAGCCTGCTCACTCTGCTCGGAGAGAGAATCATCATCCGTGACGTCATCAACGCTAACCCGTATCATGGTGTGGGGTGGGCTGTTGTTGGCGCCGACTTGCGGCGGCAAGAAAACGGGGGGCAATGGGAGGAAGGAGATCTCGGTGTCGGATGGTACCGGGCTGGGCGAGGGGATGGAGTAGATGTTGGGCGATGTGAGATTCCTGAAGGCGGGTAGTGGTGGCGGTTCCCTCAACTGGTTCCAGTCAGAATAAGAAGTCCCCTCTGATGACTGACTCGGTCGATCGCCATAGGGTTGCTTGTCGCCACTCTCACAAGTCTGTCTTGAATCCGGCGGATTGACACCCTTCATTCCCAGTGGATCTATTGCCTCGTCGATATTGGTTGTTCTGTGAATTGTATCACTATGACACTCACGAGTACATACTGCACTGGTCGATTCTTCCTGTTTGATACTATGCCAACCGATAATACCGGAACTATTTGACACGTCTGCAGAGAAAGATATTTCTTCGCTTACATCGTATGTCTTTATTCTAGAATTCGAGTTCATCAAAGTTGAATCTCTTTCATTTTGTAGTCTGGTGTGATTATCGATAATTGAATTCATTTCTAGTGATTCTGATACATTAACGATTTCATGTAGAGCAAGATCAGAGCACAGCACGTCTACAGAGCACGATATTTCCTCGAATACATCGTTCATCTTTAGTCTAGAATTCGCATTTGTCATAGTTAAATCTCTTTCTTTTTGTAGTCTGGTGTGGTTATCAATAATTGAATTAATTTCTATTGTTTCTGAAACATTAACAGTTTCCTCAAATGGACTGGTAAGTACACTATGCAATTTGTTCCCACTTTCTAATTTCCACGATGACTCAATTATTACCTTATATGGACTTCCTGAAATTTTAAATAAATATTACCATTATACAGCAAAAAATAAAGATCTGTGATATATAATTATTAAATAACCTATATTATGTTAAAGACAACATTTATGTGAATAAATATTTTTAAAAACTTAAAAATTAGGTATGTAATGAAATGCATGGCCCTATATTATAACTATAAATAACTATGTTACCATTATAATTGCCACATTATTTTTATATATATACATATACATATGTTATTATTACCAGACTATAATTAAAACTATTTTTTTGTTCAAATATAATTACAACTCATAAAACCACGACAGATACTTTGAAATAAAATATTAGAAAAATTCCTTTTTTAAATTGATAGATATTTGAATAATATCCATATAATAAATTGTTTAAAAAATCTCAAATGTGCGAAATTTTTAAAATTATACAACAATACCATATTATATATTTTGCAAACATTTTAACATGTATTTATCAAATTATATTGTAGTAGATTATGAAGGGCGGATTTTATATCAACTAGGTCGTACTCTCCTTACTACTTCCTTGAAATAGGTATAACGTAACTGATACAAAATCCGCCTTTCCAACACTATTCATTAGACATAATCCACATTTTCGCTACTTCTATGCACACAAACTACTGCTAAAATTCAGTAAACCCACCGGGAATGTCGACATCATTGAACTTGACATAGACATCATAGGTGCCCGCCTTGATCGGTACATACTCCACAGTGCAGGTCCCGTCCTTGTTGTCCTGACACTCGATCTTGGCATCCCCCGGCCCCTCAATCGCCAGTCCAATGCCCCCCTTTCCCGCGCCATCAAGGTCCACCTTGAACTGCAGCGGGGTATTGGTCATGCCCCCCTCGAGGCCCGGCCCGTAGGCAGATACACGTGAAGGGTCACTACCCGCCACCACCTGGACAGTGACGGGACTCTGGGGAACCGGGAGCCCTTCGTAGAGCACCTCCACCTTGTGCGGACCTGTGAAGACACATTTACAATCAATGAGTGTGGGGAGAGCAAGGAATGGTTCGCTCTATATTATAATGTAGTGTTTTAGTGAAAATACACCTAAACAAATGCGTCATTTTGGAAACCAATCATATTTTCATATAATAACAATGATTGAGAAATCATCATCAATTATTTTAAAGTTTCAAGTATACCGCAGTTAATTAAAACTAAAGGAAAGAAATGATGGAGAAAATTAAGTCACACCCAGCAATGAAAATTTAAATTCCATGATTCTGAGCACGCGCATTTATTTATTTTTTGCTCGAAAAAATTAGTATTTTAACGTTGTAATGAGATTAAACCATACATTTTATAAACTAACACAGTGAAACCTTCGATATTCCACATTTAGATTATATATTATCTTGAAAACCATAATTTCTTGCTAAAAATTACCGCTGAAATTATAAAGTGAGTGTTATTTACAGCCTTATATTATGTAAATACTGTTAGACATCGTTGTGCAGCTGGTGGTGGTCAATTCAAATTATTGATACTAAACCATAGTAAGGATAATTAATAATTGAAACTACATTATTGATAAGTGTTGTCTAAATGAATTGTCCAGATCAAATAGATTTGGACATTTCCATATTTGTTTTTAATATATTAATTTATATATCTATATATTTTTCTGTTTAATGTATTTCTTTCGCTGTAAATATTTTACAGAAAGTTATTCAATTTTATTGATCGTCATATACTATTCCTAACCTTTTTGAAACGAGAGGGGACATGTGTTTAGAATGCGTGCAAATAACACAGAATTAATGTATAGCACAGTCGACCACATAAATATATTTATAACAAACATTCTATTTACATATCACATATTTTATATTATATAAAAAATGGACAAAAAGTGTGTTGATAAAAAGTTAATTAGTCAATTAAAACTACTTAGTCAATTAAACTTACTATAATAACATGTATATTTCTCAGTTTACAATAGATATTTAAAAAATCCATATTACCTGGCTGACACTAGTTGTATATGCATGATAAACAGAGATGACCTAACCATCCTAAGTAGAGCGGCATAACTATATCAATGATTTAAATGTAGGGTTCATACGAGGGTTATTACCCACCTTCTTCAACAGGAGAATACTGGCACTTATATGTACCATCTCCAACATTTTCCACCCGACAAGCGGTTCGCTTGCCTTTGGGACTTGTGATGATTCCCTTGACTGTGCCCGTGCCCTTGGCGTCAATAGTACTGGCATCCACAACGAAACGTGCAAATGACTCTTTAAAAACTCCTGAAAGAGAACATTTTATTAGATCATTAATGATTATTATTGCAATATTTCCATAGTTTACAATATTTATCAATTAAAAATTAATTAATTAATATTATTTACAAATATTATCATAGTTTATAAACTGTTTAAACAAGGATATCATCATCAACTTCAAATATATATTTTTTTAAAACTATAAAAACTTAATAGAAGTTTAAACAAGCATTCTTCAAAATGACTACTAAAAAAGTAACATAACTAAAAATATTATATAATATATAGAGAACGCTCTTGACAATAAGTTTAAATCATTCTAAAATCTTTAAAAACTCTTCTAAATTCTTAAAATTAATAAAAATCTATACAATATTTTAAACATAATTTTTGTTTCTTCACTCTATAGCTGCAATTATTAGATATAATTAATTGTTCAATTATAATTATTTTCAATTCATTGTTATTATAATATTGTATTATATTTACATTTTATTATTGAACACAATAGATTGTTTATTGTTTACTAATATATACATGTAAGTATTATAAATATCAACATATTTTCAATATACAAATAATAAATAGGAACACCAACAAATACAGCACTATATTTTTAAAAAGAAAACATTCTTAACTGTTTAAATGATGCAAAAACACGCTAAAAGGATGCAAAGAGTTCCAATGATACACAATACAGAAATTCTTGTATAGTAAGTTGTTAGTTAAACATGAAGCAAATACATGAAGACATACTAGTCAATAAAAATATGTACATATTTGTAGAACACATGCACAATATATTCACACGATTTTCATACCATATGTACATGTTATGTCCAATAAAATCTTAAATTAACAATCCGCAATCCAGAAAAATGGGTAGATGACTTCATTTTATGCATGCCATTCCACAAAGTCAAGACAAACCAAATCAAAACAGTCCGAGGCAGACAATCAAACCACTTGCAGAGATGCTTGCAGTTGCAGTCTGACATACCCGATGTTAAACCAGATCCTGTAGCTGTTACTAGACTAATATCCAGATCTTCACGTCCAACAGGCATCACTTTGGCCACGTGAGGCCCACCGGGAACTTGTTCTTCGTTATAAAGAACATTGATAGTGTAGAGACCGGGTTCAGGCGGTACGTATTCAACTCCACATGTGCCATCACCACGATCAACAAATGCAACATTGGCCTGAGATGGACCTTCCACAGTAACACCCAATGGTTCCGGCTTTGCATTTGTACCATCTATAATGAACTCGGACTTCTGCAAAGCTATGCCTTTAGAAAGTCCATCGCCGTAAACACGAACCTTAGCTCCTTCCGAATCCGGAGCACAAAGTGGATACTTGCTTTTAGGAGCCTAAAAAACAATTTAATGTTAAAATGCATTTCAACCTTTACACGATTAATGTATTAACTCGGTATAGCATCATGCGATCTACCTGTTCAGCAGTTAACTGGTCTTCAGTGACTTCTGGTTGTTGATCCTGTGAAATTGGGTGACTTGGAACAAATCTGCATTTACTAACCTCATCATCACTCAATTTTTTTTGTGAAGTAGGTGTTTTCGGATTCATTTGACCAGTTGAAAGATGTGGTTCAACATTTTGCTTCACAGTTATTTGATCTGGTACTCCTTGCTGTCCAGCAACTCCTCGAACCGGAATAACGTGCTTTCCAGTAGTTTTTTGACCTGGAATTCCTTGTTGGCCAGGATTCATTTGATCTGGAATTCCATGCTGTGCAGGATTCATTTGATCCGGAATTCCCTGCTGCCCAGGGGCGATTTGACCTGGAATTATCTGCTGACCAGGAGCTATTTCAGATGGAATTCCCTGCTGTCCGGGAGCCATTTGACCTGGAATTCCCTTCTGCCCAGGAGCTATTTGAGCTGGAATTCCCTTCTGCCCAGGAGCCATTTGACCTGGAATTCCCTGCTGTCCAGGAGCCATTTGAGCTGGAATACCCTGCTGTCCAGGAGCCATTTGACCTGGAATTCCCTGCTGTCCAGGAGCTATTTGACCTGGAATTCCCTGCTGTCCGGGAGTCATTTTACCTGGAATTACTTGTTGCCCAGGAGCCATTTGACCTGGAATTCCGTGCTGTCCAGGAGCCATTTGACCTGGAATTCCCTGCTGTCCAGGAGCCATTTGACCTGGAATTCCCTGCTGTCCAGGAGCCATTTGACCTGGAATTCCCTGCTTTCCAGGAGCCATTTGACCTGGAATTTCCTGCTGTCCAGGAGCCATTTGACCTGGGATTCCCTGCTTTCCAGGAGCCATTTGACACTGTTCTCCTGAAACTTTTTTTGGTGTTAATCCCATTTTCATTCTACTAACTTCTGTTGTTGAGTCTGGTGAATTAAGACTTTGTTCAGTAAATGGAAATTTCATCTTCGATATTTTTTTCGGCAGTTTGACTTGTGTTGATGACGATTGATCTACTTGAATTTGAATTGGTGTATTGGGAAGAGCTTTTGAGTAAATGTAAACTGATACGGTGAGTGGACCTGGATATATGGGTGTATAGGCAACGCCAAATCCATCTACAGTCTCTTCAACACTAACCGGACATAGAAGTCCATTAGCAGCTTTGACTAAAACTGTTGGTTTCTCATCAATTGAAGATCCAGCCGTAATAATGTCAAACTCTTGCATTATACCTAGCTTTACATCTAATAAAAATTTAAGAAAATATGCATTATATATAATTAAACAAAGATAATATAAAAAAATTTAAATGTCTTACTCGTTTCAATGTTCTCCACACGTATTTTGCTAACATCAATATCAGGATGAATTGTCACTTTCGATGAAGCAATTTCCTTAGTATTATAAAAAACATGTACAACATAATGTGGGCCAGCAGTCTTTGGGGTGTATGTAACCGTAAACGTTCCATCACCGTTGTCTTTCGTATCAACAGGACAATCAGAATTGCGCTCGTCAGATATTTGAACTCCAATATTTCCTGAAAATAGACCAGTGCAAAAGGTATATTGTAGTAAAGCCATTAAGTATTAAAAAACAGTTTCGTCAGTCAATAAAAATCTACATACCACCTGAAGTTTGCCGACAATCAACAGTAAACTGGGCAGGCTTATTGCGTGTAGCAGATTCGAAACCAGGTCCGTAAACTTCCACATTGCCGGTCGCGCTTGCACTACCTTCGATGTTAATCTGAATTTTTTTAAATTATTTTAAAATGTCTTATACATTCAATATATATCAACGTAAACATTTAAAGACGTAGTTATAAATGAAAATAAAAAATTACTTTAAAACATAAGAAAATTTGATCAGACTTATTTCCGAAAATTTTAGAATCATAATAACCCAATCAAGTTTATAGTCCGTGCGCTACTTCTAGAAAACATCAAAATTCGAGCACAAAAGGTTTGATATACTATTTGAGTAGCTACCACCCTGTTGTTCACAAAAATGTAATTCTTGCATTGTGCAACCAGT
>JAUZND010091928.1:0-14917 GCA_034780555.1 Coelogynopora nodosa | reverse complement strand
TATTATTTTCATAAATAATTTATTATTTTCATAAATAATTTATTATTTTCACAAATAATTTATTATTTTCATAAATAATTTATTATTTTCATAAATAAAATATTTATTTTAATTTTAGATGGTCTCTTACGCTGTCACTTGTTATCCACCATCATTGTTTTACTTCCCCTTAATAAAGAAAAGTAATAATTATATATATATTTTATATTATTATTAATTTATGATTATATAGCTTTATGTACAATATGATGTATTGGGAAGTAGCAATAAAACTTATAAATTCAAAGTAATCCATTCAGAAATAGTAGGAAACATTTTCTCTGCACAGTGTCCCATATTAACGACTTTTCCAGCATGAAAAAGATTGACATGGAGTCCACTCCATAATTTTATTTTAATTGCAGAAAATAGTTCAGATTCGTACAATAAACCGGGTGGAAATTTATCCACTGCAAATTGATATAAGTTAATTGAATTCACGATTAGTTGAAGCACAACAGTAGATGATCTCTGAGAAACAGTCAAGTTGGAAATGTCCAAAATATGTAATAAATCCTCACAGATTGTTGCAGAAGCCCCGAACCCATAGTTCGCACTTTTCCTCCTTTGAAAAATAAAGTGGTTGAATTCTTGTGTCGTAATCGAACAATGTGCGGACGTCTTGTATAAATTTTCACATCATAGTCAAACACTAGTAAAAGTCTGTAAATATTGTCAAGTGTAATTTCTTTCAGTTGTTGTGATTCTCCGGCAAATATTCGGTTTACAACACAATGCGTCTGTTCCATTTTAAGTTTGCGATAGAAATGATTTCAATTTCGTTTACTGCTAACTTTTACAGAAAAACTAGCCAATAATAAAACGTTTCACTTTAAATTATGTTGATTGGTTAATTGTATCTAAAATTAATACTGGTCGAATTCATACTTGAAGGCACCGAGAACCTTTTTCCCATCTCAGTCGTAAGCGTTGAAGTCCCGAGCCAGTTTGAGCCAGGCAGTGTTTTGTGAATTATAGGTTGATCGAACAGAAAGAGGTACCTACATCCGATGTTGAGTGTCTTGTTAACCTGACTCTCAAAGTGAGTGATTGCTTCGTAGAGATTAGTATCGTCACTTTTTTCGATAGCCAGGCGGACATTTCCAGCCACCCAGTTATTAAATCGTTTAGTCATAATAGATGATAAAATGTATAATTGTGAATTCCCTTCAGCAGTCCAGATCGATTGACAATAATGACAGGTATTATTGGTCTTGTCGGTAACAGTCTTGATAACTTGACCAAACTTGATGGCGACATCACCCAAATCTTGCGTGGCATCAGCAGCGTTAATGAAAAGTTTCGCTATGAGATAAAGATAAAATAATATAGCGACTTGGAAAGTGTAGACAATAGCGCTCGAATACGACCGATTACGGCAAGAATTGTCAGTGGCATTCATTTTAGCTACGATATCTTCTCTATTTATACTATTTCTGAAAGAAAAAACGTTTTTTGAGGGGTGGGGGGGTCAAAGGTCAAGTATCATGATCAAAGGTCAAGAGAGGGGGTCGAATCCACAATTCCTATACTACTTACAGAGCACCTTAAAACATTGGGAATAACAATATTATATTATATATGTATAAAATAATATTATACAATACAATTGTATGAATAATGTATTGCTTCAATAATCCGTGCAGCATTTGTAAATATTATACATGTATATTATTATTTTAGCAGAAATTAAAAATATCTATATATATCCGAGGTGGTTTGGCGGCTACACATTCAGCATAACCTATAGAATCGGCTAGCAGCAAGGAATTTTTTGGGGTTTGAACAACTAGAATGCATATGTTATTATATGATAATAGAAGATTTCAAAGTAATAGTTTATAAGTATGCGATAAAGTATTCATTGCATAAACTTATATTTAGTCAAAGATAGATATAGGTAAGCATATAATATTTTTTAGAATAAATGTCAAAATAATGACAATCGAGTAAAGCGAGTGAGTTGAAATTTATTGTTATGTTAAACTAGAAATAGATAATAAATAAATGGTATATAAAAAACCCTACCCCCTACCCATTTTTTTCCATTTTCAAACAAATCTCATGAATTATGAAAATCGTGTCTGAAATAGCAGTTTTCCACTAAATAGTGGAAATATTTGAAAATATGAATAGTATAACTTAAAACCTGAAATAATTTTTTTTTATTGTTATTAAAATAGATGGGGAAAATGTTTAATACTTTTCATGACATTCCCCTTCTGGCTTGCAAATTATTTTATTATTTCTCCATTTTTTAATATTAATGTTTATAAATGAACCCATAACTAAACTTAATTAAATAACAATTATCTTATAAATAAGGTGCACATCCAAGTCAAAATTAAAATGTCCACATTATAAGGGAATTTGTATCTTTATGAGTAGATCTCTGATTATTTTTTATTTTATAGTATTTTTAGAGTAACTTTTGGAAGTCTCAGATGCCTCTTTAGATCCATGCCTACAATAACTATAGTCAAAAGTATATCAAAATTTAACAAAAATAGAAATGTATAAAATTTATGTATCTCTATTTTCATAATTTAACTAATCAGGTATTGTTATTAAGGAGAGTGGTTGCTTGATAAGTTTTACTAAAAATATATACAATTTCTGTAAAATTGCACCATTTTTTTAAATTAGATTAGATAACATTATTTGAACTACATCTAAACAAAATCTTGCTTTACTTGTAGATTTGACCACTTCCAGGAATACTTGATTCTTAAAACTTTAAAAAAATTATAGACTTTGGTTTTGATATTGATTTTATTGATAACATTCACCGGCGGATCCAGCATTGCGCCCAAGGGGGGGGCGCAATGTCAAACCGGCCCTTGGCTGTGGGCAGTGTAGCCTATGAATTAGCAGCACAGGCGGGAAAAGTGCGTTTTTCTCTAGTGTATGTTTAAACTGGAGGGCGGCCCAGCAAGCCCTCTGGACTCTCAAGGGGGGGCGCGCGCCGCGCGCGCCTCCCCCTAAATCCGCCACTGACATTTTTAAAATATATTTTTAAAGACCTTCCAAAAGTTCAGGAGACAAATTCTAGTTGGAATTGGCATGATATATTCGTCAACAACTAAACACTTTAATACAAGATTCATGTGGAATTATTACCATAATATGCATTAAAATATACATATATGTAATTTGTTACTACAGTCTAGATTAGGTATAGATTAGAAAAAATTTAGCAATGTCCGGATTAGACAAATTTAGAGATTTGATTGGTCATTGTCAATATTAGATATTATTGTCAATGCCTAATGCATCTAATGCAGCTAAAATTTAATAAGATTATAGGTATCTAAATTATAGAAATCTTTAGTATAAACACATATTAAAATATATAGTCGTATTTAATTATGATGGTGAGTCATTTCTTTATTAGATTATAAAATGTTAATATACACTAGTGTGCAAAAGTTTTGCCCACCCTTTAGCTATAACAATACATTGGCTTGCAATATCAAAACACCTACACACCACTGTTAAGTATGTAGTGTGTCGAGGATAGAGATGTGCTGTTATTGGTCCATTTAAAAAGCAGTTATCAATTTAATTTGTTTCTGATGATTTTCAACATGAAAAACCTACTTTTTGGTCAGTCAACAGATTGGAATGCTTGAGTGTGGAAAGGCAATTTCTTCTGTTTAAATATCTAAATAATGTAAATGATGTTCAGTTTGAAATGTTGAAAATACATAGTAAACTGATGTATTTAACAAAAAAATCGCCTGGAGTTCAGTTTAGAAAAAATAAGTATATAACGTAAAGAGAAAAAATAAGTATATATAGTATAGAGAAAACATTTTAGGATTGAAAATGGTTCCAGTATTATTAACATTCCAGTTTGGTGTGTTCCAGTTTAGCCAGTCTACACTATATATATAAATAAAACATGCTTGATGACATTAAATGCATTCAAGAGAAGATAATACTCCACACATTCTGGACCATGTTTACTAAAAATTAATTTTTTTAATTGACTAACGTTTACCCATCTATATGTAGACTACTGAACACAAGTGCTTAAAAATATTTTCTTAGACATTGCATTGGCTATGTTAAAAAAATAGTAAATAGTAGCAACAATACCAAAAACACCTTAAAGTCTACTATAATGACAAATAATCAATTATAAATAAATCTCCATTGTAATAAATGTAAAAGTAGTCACTTCAAAAAATGTAATAATGATAGAGTTATCTCTTATAAAACAATTAAAATTTAATTAATTAAATTTGATCATATGAAATTTTAAATATTTAATAAAAACTGATTTAAAAACTGTGATTAAATTCACTGTAATTACCATTTAACATGAATAAAAAGATAATTTTTCATTTTTTTTTAATATTTTATACAATATAACTTTTATTATGTATACAAACTTTAACAGATTCAACTGAAGATTCAAACTTAAATTCAAAACAAATAATACAAGTAATAATTTAATCACATATTCAACTAAAAATTCTACATTTAATGCAATTTTTATCAAATCTTTTTATTGTAATTTATACACAAATTTTCAGCTTTAACCAGTTCAAATATGATTATAAAATATGTGTTGATTTTTTCTAATTCTTCAACATTTAAATTTGTATTGATTTCAATAAATAAATAAAAATCATTTTGATACAAAAATATAATTTCCTCACTTCAAAAATTGGTTTTTACTGAACAAGTAATCTAAAAAAGGTTACAGATTTGGATTTTCCTTCAATTAATTATTTTTATATAGAATGAAATATTATAATCTTCTCTTTTTACCTATTTTGTATAATAATATGTATATTTAGGTTTTAATCATTTTAAAATGCCAATTTTTACTATTTTTTAATTGACAAGATTTTTTATAGTAATTTATGCTCAGTGTGGTTGCTAAATTATAAGTAATATATTATAGTTGCTGTGGATAAGATAGAAATTGCTATTTAGTCCAACCAATTGGAAATTAGTCAGACCAAATAAAATATTTCATAATTATAAATTTATATAATAAAAAATAACAATAATATATATTTTCAGGACCTAATCGAATTTTATTTCTTTCCTTAACAGAAACCAAGTTTATTTTTATTTGTTCTGGACCAATAACAATTTCTATTTGGTCCTGACAAAAACAAATAAGAATTTCTATATAGTCTGGATAAAATAAGAAATAATTTCTATTTGGTCTGTACTAAACCTGCCAAGCAGTATTTTAAAGGGGAAATTCCAATTTGAACATTACCACACACTGTCTTTTTTTCTTCACTAATCCTTTTTCCCTTTCCCCCCCTTTCTTTTCTCCCTTGTTCCTCCTATCCTATTATTTTTTCTCTTCTTCCCCCTTATTTTTTATTTTTACTACCACCTACTTTACTCTAATCCACCATTGTGCAGGTTTGCTCCAAACCAAATAGAAATCGATCCATAACACTTAAAAATAAACTTGTTTCTGTTAAGGATGAATTAACAATAAAATTCGATTACGACTTGACAAAAACAGAATGAAATTCAATATGGTCCAGACAAAATAAAAAAGAATTTCTATTTAGAACAGTCAAAATAGATAAGAAATTCTATTTGGTCCATACCATTTCTATCTGTCATGGGTGAATAAAGTTTAATTGGTCAGGACTAAATAAAATAGATCTATATTTTGTTCAAATTAAATATTAGAGAATTTTTATTTGGACTGGTTGAAATAAATAAGAATTTCTTTTCAACTGGCAACTGGGTTGGCCAACACAGTTGCTGAACTCCACACGTGAGGCCACTGCCTACTGTCAACCAGTTAACCAACTGAGTTAATGAACTCGAGTTGCCAGTCACTAGTCTCCCAAACCACACACATCACAAACTAGCGACTGACAAATAGTCAATTGACTATTGCTAAAATGATCCCTTTACTGGACTTTTGAATGAAATTAATATTAAGCATATATTGTAGATTTAATATTATAGTCTAGTTTTTTTATCAAAACATTATGCTTTCTATTTTATCAAAAAAGAATGCAGGCATTGTAATTGCATTATTATTAAATAAATATCAAAAACGTTTATGTTGGATGAAAATGCCTTAAGAGGAGAGATGCCAAAACCTTAAATATTAACCTTATCGCTACATTTGATATGTTACTTGAAATTATAATTTTGACAATTTCAAAACATCGGACAATTATGCAAGATCTAATTAGACCTGTGGAATGACTTGCAGCAAGGCTGTGCTTTCTGCTAATGGGCTGCTACTATGAAAAATATGTTATTAAAAGGAAATATTAACAAGTACCTAAATACTATATAATGTAATTCCAAATAATTATATAGTTTCACAACAAAGCCATAGAATTGACAGATTTTCGTTTTAACTAACTAGTTGTCAATCACCTGTTGTCAGTTTTTCAACTTGCCAAATACTTTATGCAACTTAGAATATTGCTGTTAAAACCCACACATGTGGAAAATCAATTGGTCAACTAGTTGCTATTTGGTAGTTACCTTGTGTGAGAAAAAGAGCTCATCAACTAGTTGTTCAACTCAGTTAATCAACTAGTTGCCAATTGAATAACGTGTAGGGGCCTTTGGAAATCTTGGAACTTAGCCACACTACCATACTATTTTAGTATGACTTTTTAGTAGAGACAATTTTTAACATGTTATCATTTTTAATTTTTGAAATATTATAAATAATAAAATTGCAATTGGATTACTAAACTACTTATTTATAGTCAGACAGGCTGGTAATAATTGTGGCAGGCTAGTAACTTTTAATGCCTACCAGACCGGCGGGCTCATAGCTTTTTTAAAAGTTTTAACCTATGCCATAGTAAATTTATACAGTAAGGTTGATCACGTTACAAGATAGCCTACTCTTTTGTATATTACATTAAAATTTACTAGTTGATTATGCATAATTCTGAAATTAGGGTTAAGCTTAGGGAAAAATGGTTCCCTTTAAAGAAAAGGGTTACAGGCTATCACAGAACTTGCCCATATGGCCTTACTGTATATAATTAAAAGTTACTATGGTAGTATGGCCAAGTCCTGATATCACCCATTTTTATTGTATATATTTTAATTTATTACTGTATTGTGCTGAAATCCAAAATTATTATTATTATTATATGTACCACACTACAATAGTAAAATTTATTATTGAAAAGGGTGGGTTATCTTACAACTTCAAATGCAATAAAGAAAAATTTGATAATATTATAAATAAATTAAACAATTATAAAACCATAAATAATAGTTATCAATATTTTTAGTTAATTAATTACTTAAATTATTCATTTATTTTGACCTATATGTAGCCAACCAGAGTGGAATTGGAGTTAATTAGAGGAGAATGGAGTGAAGATGGGGTTAATTAGAGTGGAATTAGAGATAGTTAGAGTAGAATAAAGTGAAATTAAATATAGTGGATTTTCGAGTATATTAGAATTGAATAGAGTTAAATCAGAGACAGTTGTAGGATAATAGAGTGGTAACAGAGTTATTTAGATTAAAATATAGTGGAATTGGAGTTAGCTTGAGTAGAACAAAAGATCTTTAGAGTACAATAAAGCAGAATTGGACATTGTTAGAGTAGGATAGAGTGAACATGTGAAATGTTAAGTTAATTAGAATTAAATAAAGTGGAATTGGAGTTAATTAGAGTTGAATAGAGTGGAATTGGAATTAGTTAGATTATAACAAAGTGGAATCAGAGTTAATTAAAATAAAATATAGTGGAATCAGAGTTAATTATAATTGAATAGAGTGGAATCAGAGATTGTTAGAGTAGAATAGAATGGACCTAGGAATGTTTTGACTTGGGTATGTTTGACTTTAAACCCAACCATGGCAAAGTTTTGTACTGGGCCAACCAGTTAGGGAATTTTTCATGGTCCCTAACTGATTGACCATGGTTTAGATGAATTTTAACAATATAAAAAACATTATATATATTAATATTATAGTAACATAAAGTCAACCATGTGGCTAACTCACACAACTCACTGTTCTCAAAATCACTTTCTTTTAAATTACAATGGAAGAAATGCTGTTCTTTCCATTGGGCTAACTCACATGTTTCCATCCCAAATAATTTTCGAATTATAGCATAGTGCCTGCTTATGCATTTACCACATTTTATTAATTTTTATTTTGCCAATTAACACTAAGTTAACGCTAATTGAAACATATAGATAAATGATATTTTAGCTAAATAATCCAAGTTCAAATGCATGATTTGGCAATGGAAAATTTTTTTGAATTCCACCTGAGCTAACTCACACAACTGCACAGCTAGGTAAATAATAATAAGTAGGTAATCCTATTTCTAAGTAATGAATTAGGTATGTTCATGGCTACATATAGGCCTACTGCAGGCCTATAAGGCGCGCAAGACATAGATATAAACTGGAGGCCGACTTTGTTTAAATATCTATGGAATTTATATAGAGTATTTAGGCTACATATTATGACGTAAAAGGTAGGCTGTTTAGAATTCTCCTCTGAATGATATATTGTTCATAGCCTAATAATATTACCTATAAGGGGTAGCTGTTTTGAATGGCATCTGTCAGGGGTTAGGAACTGACTAAAATGTCTGTCATTGTTATTTTCAGATTAAGGGGGGTTCAGTGCATCATTTTAAGTTGGTTCCAGTTGGGACTGTTTTCCATTAGGCTAGCCTAATGGAACGCGTGCACCCTATGGCATCTGTCGGGGGTAAAGAACCGTAAAAAATGTCTGTCACTATCATATATGTATAGAGGAAAGCATTATATATAATATGAAATTAGTTTCTATTAAGACCATTGAAAATTAACCTAGCCTAATGATAGGGGGTCACTCTATGATCCCTGGAGCCCCAAGGAACCAGCTAGACATCGGCAGACGTCCAGTTTCCTGGTATTTCAGACTAGTACTAAACATTAAGGGGGGTGATCATTGGGACCGCATTGCATTAGGCTGAAAGGTCTGGGCTCCCGGTCTATAGGCCACTTAGACCTTGTGGCAGCGATATGATAAAAAGTTTAATTATTAACATTGTCATTGTTCAACTGGTTAACAATATTAAGAAGTCCCTAACTAAAATAAATAGTCCCCAACCAGGCCAACCAGTTGTACAACTTATGTACTGTTTAAATATGTAGTTTAGTTATATTTTTTGTACATAAAAAATCAATAATTATAATTGTATATATAACATATATCTGGATTGTTTTATTTGTCTATTTTAAACATTAACAAGTTGGTCTTGATTGATGCAATCATTGGTAGTTTATGTCCTCATAAAGATATTGTAACATTTCATTGAGTCCTCTGTTAATAACCATATATGATTATGAGATAGTAGTATTCTTTTTGTTTATGACTGTAAATAATTTGGCACTTACATTTAGCAGTAATATTTGACTAGTTAAAAAATACAATAATAATATTATTAATTGTTTTATTAGCCTATAATTGCAAATATTAATTAAGAAATACTATAATATTAAATATTTACAATTAATGGTTTTAATGCTAATATTATAGTTAAGAAATATGATAATAATATTAACAATTGTTATAATGCTATTACATTACTAATTTTTTATTATTTAATTGATATCATATTTTTCAACTAATATAATTTTAGTAACAGTAATAATATATTATTATTAAAATAACTGTGCAGTTAATGTTATTAATGTTTTTTTAACTAATTATAATATTAGTTATTAATGCTATAGCATTAAAACTAATATTACAGCCAAAAATAAGTATCAAATAATTTATGGTCATAAATCAGAATAATATACCTAGATTGTTTTACTAATGAAATGTAAGGTTATACTAATGCCTATAAGTAATAAGTAATAGATTTAGAACTATATGTTTATGTGTTAAATAATTCGTACATTTTCTATATAGATGTCATAAATATTATTTTGTAGCTTTTAATACATTCTGTTTGAAGCAGGTTCAAGCAATTTTTTATTAATATTTATTGATAAACATATGGTTTTAAAACATTTTAAAAACTATATAACTCATTGCCCTGACATACAATTACTGCAGATTATGCCTTCGATTAAAGGTTAACAAAATAAGAAATAATCTCTGACTCTGGGTCTTAAGTAGTCTTATTGAGACTTGCTGTATCTGTTAAATCATTAATTATGCCCAGTATTAACCAACTATATATTAACTAGCTTGGCCGTTGTGTGGCCGAACAAACTACAATTTTGAATTATGCAATTATTCTAAAAAACTTTAATTTAAACAAACAAGTATTTATAATTATTTTTTTTAATTATTATATATTTTATGTTATTTTTTAATATTAAATATTTTATAAATTTGTAACATTTTTACCAGTGTATAATGTAATATAATTGCACGTTGTCACATATGAAGAAAAAAAATTCACATTTAAATAATATTTACTATTATATTTTATAAACCTTAATTTTATTGATAATCAACAAAACATAAAAGTTTGAAGGAATATTTATTTCTGTAAACAATAGGTCGCACCTAAAACATAGTTGTCTTTGAACTTAAGAAGCTTTAAAAAGGGTTTTTATAATGTTAGACCTACACATGGTTGAACTAGTTCGATTAAATTTTTACCTACATACTGAGCTAACCAGTTTGACTAGTTAAATATGACTTATCAAAAAGGGGCGTCTTCATTGGATTGCAAAATTAGGCAATTAAATAACAAATGAATGTTTTTCAAATACATTGTAAATATACTGTTATAAAAATATACCATCTATTTATTGATAATTTCTCCTGTGTATTCAAAGCACAAGCAAGGACATTTTTTATACTACTCAATAAAATTGGTAATGTTTTCATGAGTTAAATTTGGCATTTTTAAAATAACAATATATGCCGAAAATACAAAAGCCACAGGAAAGATATATAAATTGACAAAATAAAAAGTATTATATATCTACATATCTAACCATATTATTATATACTGCAGTTGCTAGTATATACCAGCTTTTCTACAACTACAAACGATGTGCTTAAGTTTAACCAGCAGGGGTGTTCCCGCGCATTCTATCAGAAGCGGAGTTTGTCTGAACTAAATAAAAATATCAAACACGTTTGATATAATTGCTAGTTCGTCGAACCCATGGAAATATATTTTTAATGGTCGAACCAGTTAAACAGTTTGTATATAGGCGCCTTTACTGTTTTAAAATATATAAACAGCGAGTATAAATTAATAATTTTGCGAAAACATGGATCTCTCTATTATTAGAAGTTACATTGTATAAATATTTTTCCAAATTACATACGTAGGGGTTACTTTGATAACGTTAATAACGTACATTAATAACGTTACGCAAAAAAAGGTTTTTCAAAAAACCCATCCCTTGTATAGGTACCGGAACGCAATGTTCAGCTGCAAACACTTCCTTGTTATTACGTTACGCGGGTAGACACCCCTCCTCCCCTATAAGGAAAAATATAATTAATGTTAACCTTTTCACCAAATTTATCAGTATACCTCCCACCGTTTCGTGGATTTACGCTGAAGCAAACACTGCCCCTCACCCCCCCCCCTCCAGGAACGTATAACGTTATTTGCATATGGCCCCCTATTCTTTGAATAGATCAATTAACAATGTTACGAAAAAATATTTGTTACATTTTGTAGGATCTCAATATTGTGGTAATTATGTCAAGGTTAAAGTCTACAGGGTACGTACGTGTCAAAAGTCTTTGGCGCTAAAATAAATACTATTCATTTTATTTAAAAAATCAAATTCTAAATAACAATATTATAATATTTAAATATCTATATCACTTAAGCCTCTGTCGCAATAAAATATACGTATAGAATCATCTGTTTTGATATTTGAATAACATTGCCGCTGTAATATATATATGTATAGATATCTGTTTCATATTTTAAATTTGAAAATCGATTTTATGCTTTATAATATTTATGTACATTATTTTATGCCAAACTCACTATGGCTGAACAAAATATAATTATTGCAGAACGAGTTTATTTGTTATCATGTGCAGCTGCATATGATAATTGCGGTGAGGTTAGAAGGTTATTCTATGAAAAATACAACAAAGAAGCTCCAAACATCCGCACAGTTTGATATTGGAAGACTAGATTTATCGAAACAGGAAGTGTGACTTCTAATCGTCCAAGAACAGGAAGACCAAAGTCAGCCACATCAGCTGTCAATAAAGAAAACGTGCTTGTAGCAATTACTATAATAATCCTTCAACACCAACGAGATAATTGGCAATAAGTGAACTGAACATTTCTTCTAAATCTGTTGCAAGAATTTTGCATTCTGAAAAATACTATGATTACAAGCCTATCAACTGTCAATTACTTTATGGTGATGATTGTGACCACAGAGTAGAATTTTGCGAAATTAGTCAAGCACGATTCAATGGTGACCCATCGTTTCTTATAAAACTAAAGTTTTCCGATGAATGTGTCTTTGCTCTTCTAGCCGAGTAAACACTCACAATGTTCATCAGTGGACTATGGAAAATCCACATTTCAGATTGGGAAATCCTGGTAAATCTGTCACCCGGACTGTTAATTGCATGGCATATATGCATAGGTTATGGTGGGTTGGTAGATTTTGACATTTTGGAGGACGAATGGGAATCGCTATGTAGATGTACTCAATGAGAAGATCGTACCACCGTTCACAAGAAACATTAGTTGGTTATAAATTAACAAGATGGTGTTAGCTCCCACTATTCAATCGAAGCTCGAACTATCTAGAATAATTCGCTCAATGAGAGGTGGATTGGACGACATGGAGCCATTGAATGGCCAGCAAGGAGTCCCGACCTTACTTCTTGCGATTTCTGGTTCTAGTCTTATTTGCGCAACAAAGTTTACCATCCGCTTAGTCATGTGTTTGCAAACAGAAATGCATTGATGTATAAAATCGAAAAAGAACTACACAATGGAAATGTATCGCTGAGCCATGAAAGACTTCCCGAAGATAATTGCTGCATGTATGTCAGCCGATGGAGATCCCTTTGAATAATTTGTAACAATAATGATTCTAATAACATTTATAATGTACGCACGTTAATTATTATAAAATTATTGCATATTTTAGCGCCAATGACTTTGGACACATGATTCGCTATCTAAATATGTCATCCAATTTCTATGTCGAATCTATTACTTCTTCTGTATCTAGATTGTCTTAGAACATATTTTCGAAAAAGTACATTTAATTTAATAAAATTTTGTGGCGTTTAGTGGTTACAATCTCGTATTGATATCCTTTGATTTGATCCCTTATAGGTACGTAATGAATTAGAAGTTACTTAGGTAAATTAATTGAGGAAAGTAGTTTTTATTGCCGTGAAATCAAGTATATTGCATACTTAATTTAAGTAAATAATATTTGACTAGAAATATACATCTACAATGAAAAACAATTGATAATACATGCTAAAAGTTAGGGATGTGACTTATACACTGAACATAATGAAGTGCGGGTTGCCAAGGCCCACACCAGAATTAATTGAACTAGAGTCATTTAATGGATATTTGAATTTTGTTTAAAGTTTTACCCAAGAAATATAGCCCTACATTCTCTGGTTTCACCTTTCTTGCATTTCGCGCTTGCTTACATTATTCGAAATTCAGATAGAAAATTGTTTACTTCGACTAAATCAGCGACATTCGTAAAACACTTTTTAAAAATACTTTTTAATTAGGTAGCTTAAGCTATTTATAACAAGATATCACTTGTAAAAAATAGGCTAACTTTGTCTTGTGAGTCCCTCCAAACCTACAATAACCGAATTATACTATATTCAAAAGTTACGAAATAACCACTCACGTGGGGTATAAAATTAACGTTTAATTTTTAATTGTGTCGCATCATAAGTTGTAATGATTTTGGCAAATACCAATTGTAATTATAGTATCTCCAATATTATCCCAAGTTATTATTAAAAAGTGTATTAAAAACCAAAGAAACAAGACGATTTATTGATCAACTCTACTACCACTTATTACACAAATAACAAATAAAATATTTACTTAAGGAACCAGGTAAAAGTGAAAATATTTACTAACATAAAAAGTCCATAGAATTATACTTTAATGAATAATCACTACACTGAACAACATAGCAGCAACTCGCGAATAAAATAAACAAAATAAGCGACCCTAAAATTACTCACGTTAAACCCCATACAATAGGGAAGAATATAGATAAATATCTTATTATTTCAGTAATAAACGCAAATAGAAAAACATTCGACAGATTACAACTTGTGACAGATTCAAAAAATGTCTCCTTTATCCCTTCAGAGAAGAAAGACCAGCACGCATAATCTCATCGACAAGCAAGAGATTGGAGGCAATCACAGTGCTGCAACACAGAATGATGAATAGTTTAAATTTAGCGGATGGTTTTCGAAAGGGTTAGCACATAAATTAGTCATACTCTGTGATGTATCTTAATGTAGCTAATTAACCACTACAAAAGTATAAATATAATAAAATAAAACGACTTATCTGATATTAAGAAAACATTTCTTTTATGTAGAAGTTATTTTTAGTTCATATATTTTATTGCTTGTTGATAGTCATGTCATAATGACAAATAGCAATTAAAAGAGGATAATCATTAACTAATATTGTTAACGTTAAACAATTTAAAACCAGTGAAACCATTAATGTATCTTATTAATAATGTGGTAATTTAGAACTCAATAAATCCGCCGAAGTTGTCAAAGTGCACAAAATTAAGACATTTTAAACATATAATATACTTTAGGTAAAGTGATAATTAAAAACAATTATAATTTAATGAAACGGTGGTTTGCTCTGTGCAGCATTTTAGGGATAAATAAGAAAAAATAAGCACTTGCTGCAGATGTG
>JAUZND010091927.1:0-13713 GCA_034780555.1 Coelogynopora nodosa | reverse complement strand
GGAAAACCCCCCCCCCCCGCCCCAGAATTATTATTACAATCAAACAATATACTTAGTTTTTTTTTGAAGATTTTTTAAAATTTAATAAAAATTAAATTAACGAAAGTATATAAAAAAAACAATAATATGTTCAAATTTAAAAACGAAAAAAAACTTTAAAAACGTGAAACAAGACAGTCGAAAGTGAAAGAACCCTTTGTATTAAACAATTGGCTTCCTTAAAACCGTTTATGTATGATTAAATATAAGCGATTTATTTTCGTAATATTTGTGAAAAATAAAAAAACAGATGAAATGTGATTATTTATCTGACAGTAGATTTTATTTGTAAATATACTAAATAAACAAAATAAATTATGCACAAAAATTAATATTATCTGTGTTTTAGTGAGGTGATTTGTAATGAATGTTCACATAGCCAAATTTAAATGCAGTGTTTTAAAATAAGCAATCAGTAAAATACGAAATACATTATGTTATTAAAATATCCATTACTAAATAAATATGTTACAAAAAGTGATATTAGAAATATTATTAAGTTATATACATTACGTTAAATCACCTGAAATATTTTCTGCTAAAATATAAATTACAAAAAATGTACAATACAATTCGTTTTTTAATTATTCCCACGGAAATGTGAAAATAGTTATGGAATGTCATAGAAAACGGCATTTTGGTCGATTGGGTTTCCCTTGTTTGTAAATCACGGTACGAATGGCTTCATCGAAAACGTGTTTGATGCCTTTTTGCGTCAATGCGGAGCATTCCACATATGTGGCAGCTTTTATTTTTTCTTGCATAATAAGACCCTTCGGAAGGAAAGTATATAACATCTTTTTGTAATCATAAATCTTTATATAGAATCAGTACCAATAGAATAGTATTTTTTAACGTATTAAAATTGGTATTGAATTTCTGAATAATAAGCTTGATATTTAAAGCAATTACAATATATATATATTGATTATATATGAGAACAATGCATTTATTTTATGTTAACTATTGAAGATATTAGTGATTGAAAATTATAATTTATATATTAATGCAAATAATAATAATGATTATATTTAGTAAAGTATGTAGTGAATAATACAGAATAATTTTGTTTAGGTATAATTATAATTAATATCGGTTTTTCTCATAACAAGGAACATTATGTAAGTAAAAACAATATTAAAAAATTTGACATAAATGTACAAAAGTTCATCACTACTAATATAATTCAATAAAGCGTTGATAATTGTATTTATTAAGATGGATACTACGTTTACAACAATTGAATAATATCGTTTTAATCACAAAATGTATAAAAAAAAGTATAAAGTGTCACTGGTACCTGTTGCAACGTTACTGGTGATTTTCCTCTTTTTTTTAGTTCCTCAATAACGCCGACATCGTCCCGTAAATCCTGTTTCGTCCCGACTAATATAATTGGAGTGTGAGGACAGTGATGAGCAACTTCTGGGTACCATTTTTTCCGCACATTCTTGAATGATACGGGACACACAAGTGAGAAACATATTAGTAGCACGTCCGTTTGTGGATAGGAGAGAGGTCGAATTAGATCGTAGTCATCTTGACCTATAAGTTGGTGGAGATCATTTTTATATATGTGTTATTAAACATTATTTATAACTGCGATTAAAGTAATACATTTATATCATGACATATATTATATAGGAATTTCTCAGTGATGTTGTTTTAACATTATAGTCATTTATACTACACATTAAGGGACACGTGCAGATTATGTTTAATAAGTGAAAGGCACAATACAAAGATATCATTTATTACCAAGGTACAAATAATAAATTGATTATTATGTATAGATTCATTTTTATGATATGTATTCAATTTAAAGTAATGAAAAGTGAATGCAGAAATTGTAATACAAAACATTAAGATATATTTTTAGGAAAATATAAATCTCAAATATTATCCATCAGAATGTAATGACATCTCCCTCACCTGCTGAATCCCACAGTACTAAATGAAAAGTCTTGTTGTCCACCTTCACATTTTTATTAGTGGTGTCAAACACGGTTGGGACATAATCATCTAGAAACTTGTTTTCTGCGTAGCTCCTCAAGACACACGTTTTTCCTACAGTTCCATCTCCAACT
This sequence comes from Coelogynopora nodosa, assembly GCA_034780555.1. Classification (NCBI taxonomy): domain Eukaryota; kingdom Metazoa; phylum Platyhelminthes; order Proseriata; family Coelogynoporidae; genus Coelogynopora; species Coelogynopora nodosa. The sequence goes on along the minus strand of JAUZND010091927.1, from coordinate 11,587 downwards.
ACTACAAGCTTTACAGCTTTCATTTCTGACGATAGTTTTGCTGCAGAACTGTTTTCAAAGTAAAAAAATGCATTTTTAGTTTATTAGTAAAAGTTTATAATCGCATCAAATATATAAAAACAACAGTATCATACAAGTTGAAATCAGTAAAAAGATACAGCTATAGTAATTATTACTTTTTAAATATTTATAATTTCAGACATATTTTCATTAACCCTTATCGGAATATGATCTACTCAGGCTGTACAGTTTGGATTGGTCTAATATTTCGTTACGATAACTTTTTGTACAAATAAATATTACAATATTTGCATAACTTTTGACACAAAATATTTCACTCTAGGCCAAACTTGAAGCCGAATTAGCTGTAATAAGATCGTGATAAAGGGAATTCACTTGAAGGCCGACCCTTCCTACTACGATGCACCCGCTTCGACAATTTTCGCAACATTCCGCTCACGGCCGCCATACGCGATATCTGGGATATGTTCAACGCTGTTCTCAGACTGATCTTGTACGTTCCAAATGCTTCACTCACCGTCGATGAGCAACTGGTTGGATGCAGGGGCCGTTTTTCGGGGAGAACCAATATACCCCCTGTAAACCCCCTGCAAATATGGAATTAAATTATTTTGAATTTGCGAGTCATTCCGTGGTTTTGATATCCATCGAATGTTGTGATGGACCGTTAGTTCAGTTTTTATGCTCTAGCACGTCAACTTCATGCCAACCAACTTACAGTGTTACAGTGATTCGAAAACAGTCAAAGGAAAGCCTGAAGAATCAACCTAATGTCTATATGACAATGAAAACAAGGTGATGTTGCTTTCGTTTGTGCCGAAATCAAATAAGGGTGTTTTGACACTGCAAATCCATTACACGGCAAGCCACTAATCATCAAAGACTACAACAAGGCGAAGGAAGGGGTGAACACTTGGGATCAAAATACGGAAGAGTGCAGTTCTACTCGTAAGACAAATCGTTGAGCCAATGCCAATAAATGATAACTTACTCATTGTAGTGACACGTGTGGTTCCTGCAGTCAATTACCTGTCAAAGTCGTAATTTCTGCTAAAATTCTCACATCACTTGGCGAAACTATATCTGTGAATTCGTGCTCAAATAATGCCTGACCAAATGCTACATACGCGGCAAGTGAAACGAGCATAATGCCGCTTTGGTGGTACAGCATGCAGTGTTTGTGGGGTGTCAGTCTGCCCACGTCATCGCCGTCAGATTTAGGCAGAATTTTGTCAAACTTGTTAACGTTTGATTTTATAAGTATATCGACCAACTATACCAACCGACATTTGACTGCAATATACATACATAATACATACATATACCTTAAATTACATCTTATTAATGTTTTTTGTTTTTATTTTATATTTTGGCAATTTGTCAACAGCTGTTTTTTAGAGGTGCCCTGAAAATCGTGTTTCAATAAGGGGATTAAAATGCAACTTCGACAACTGACTAAAATATGTTTCGTATTATATTTACAATTTCAAAAACAAAATAAATATATAATAAAAATGGTTTTAATCACCATTATATTGTTGGTCAAATTCTGAGATAGTTAATATGAATCAAATTTGTTTATGAAATAATGGGAATTGAATAAAATATATTATATAACCAATTGAAAATTATGAAATGGAAATTATTTAATTCCAAATTAAAATATAACATTTAAGAGATATAAATACTTAATTTTTCATATTGTGAATTGGGTAACACAAAGTTTTGAAGAGTTCACAAGTCCGTTTTATAAATTAGAAATTAAAGTAGATTTAGAATATACGTTTATGTTAAAACATAAATAACCAAGGTAAACAAAATAAATATATTAACGAAAGTTACCACATTGTAGCAGTAATTAATTGTCAACTCTTACCTTACCTAAAAATCGTAGTTTTACACATTGAAGAAAGGTCTTAAATATAATAATAATTGGGGAACAAATACTTGTTGGTAGTTATGTAAATGCAAATCTGTTCGTAAGTTACTCACAAAAAGCGGAATGCCATAAACAGATTGTCTTTTTATATTATGGCAACCATTAGAACGTATTCACCAGTATTGTCTTCAATTATTACATTTATTAATTTGTATTATGCGTCAGTATTTAGTCTAACAATGTTAGAACACTAAAATGTAAGAGGTAAGCTATTTTCTTACTTCTTGGGTATGACACAAGAAGGATGAAACAATAAGTCAATAAGCAATGTAGACAATACTTCACACTCTTTGCTAATTTGCATACAAACTTAGCTATTACATAAAATTTAGTCATCGTATTATTTTCTCGCAAATGACTCTGTTGCAAAATTTATGTCGGAATAATTCTCCACCTAAGAGTATAGTTTTTTAAGACTTACATATACGTTTTGAGAAAAAAATCTACGAGATATCTGCCGCTATTAGAAATGTAATCGAATCTAATATGTTGCTAAACATAAGAAATTTCGACTATTCACTAATCTAATGACAATAATTTTATTAAAATGTAAAATAAACATTATTTTATGCAACTTACTATTTTGACATTACTTACATATAAAAATAAACAAAACCTGATGTGTTTAAAATTAAATTATCATTCATCTGGTGATTTTAAATTATATAGATATAAATATATATATATATGTTTCTCATTGAACAGAATTTCATAAAAAATAATATTTTTTATATAATAGTTGCTATATATGAAGACACAAATGTTTAAAATTTCAACATTTAAAAAAATGTAATGTTCAAAATACATATATATATTTGTATTTATCTGACGCACTAACTAAAGATTGAAATGATATAGACAACAGTTGTAAAGCTTGAACATATAAAATGTTTTCCACAATGCCCCTTTTTATAAAGATTTTTTTTAAAGAATCAGTTCAGTAAGATATTGTTATATATGTTACTTTCTGTTGGCATTGACAACCCATAACAACATTGTTTTGTTGAATATATTAATATTATAATTTCATATTTATTTATGACATTTTAAACTGGTAAACAAAATGTTGATTAATTGTAGTTTTACCAAACAAAACAATATGAAAAAAAAGCAAAAATGCGTTTACTATATAATAGTTTGAAATAGAATCACCATACTTGTAATATTGAATCGATGCGTCGTCTAGAGGTCCGATTGTTCTGATGTATATATATAATTAGTTATAAAACATGTAAATACCTAGAACAACATAAACAATATCGCCTATTAACATATTATTAAATCTGGAATATACATACTAATATTAATTTAAAAAAAATTGCGATTAGTGATTATAGTCTTATATATTGTAATAGTTTTCATTCTATATTAATAGACACAAGAAATACGCAATAAAGAGTAACATCCTCATGTTACAATTATACTTATTATGCTATACTTATTTATACTTATAGTGTATAGTGTATAGAGGCCGACTATGATGTCATCACTATATTTATATAGGCTACTGATGCATTCATTGATGTTAATATGTTTTCAAAATTTACTTTAATTAATTAATCATTATTACGCATCGCTGTATAGAGTAATTACGTCATAGTTAATTACTATATTATTTTTATATATTTGTTGACATAAATCAAAGCCTATTGTATATAGGTACAGTACTTTGTTTTTTTAAGCGCTAAATTTTGACAAAAATTGTTGTTCAAATTATCTACTGTGCGTCTTTGAGGCCTTATTTTAATTACTTTTTTTCAAAGATTATATTTTAAGTATTCTTGGATATATTAATTGAACCAATTATCATTTCTTCCATGTGTCTAAATGTTTAATGAAGTGACAGAAGTATTTTAAATTATAACTGTAAATAGATTTACATTTTAAATTTTAACTATATTATATGCTGTCTGCTACTCGATATTTGTTTCTAGATATAGGTTTTACCATTATTCACTGGTTATTTCGATTATTATTCCTACTTAGTACGACTACAAATAGCTACAAACAGTTTATTATTAAGTACTGTCATTTTAGTTCTCGATCAGTTTTTGCAAAGTAAATGTTTTCATTCATTTTTATCTATTTGCCTCTATCTACATACCCCAAGAATATGAAACCAGTGGTATGAGTTATGTCGACTGTGGATAACCCCCGAATGGGTGTTCTAATAGTGTGTTGGGTGTTCCAATTGGGTGTTGCATATAGGATTGATCATTATAATAAAATGTATTTTATTTTATTTATGTACGATACGATAGCTTTCTAATACTTAACACTATGCATAGCGTAAAAAAACAACTGCCCATATGTTTAGCCTGCAAAACAAAAACAGTGCACCGCGCGATAAATCATTTCACGTCGTAACAAACAGTCATTCATATTTACATAACGTCGTCACAAAGAATCATATCAGTCATATTTACATAATGAAATATACAGCATATTTGTGCTCATGAATTGGGCCCCGTAAAATTAACTATTTTTTTCATTTTTATTCGTGCTATAAGTTTATATATTTATATATATTTAATATATATTTACACAATGTACAATATACACAATACATTTAATAAAGAATTTATAACAAAAATTCTATAATTTTACGCAAAACTTAGACTTTTGTATTTATTTAAGTAGTTCGTTAATATGGAACGTTCTACATATCTGAATTAAAAGAGAGAGAAAAGTTCTAAACCGTTTTGGATACATCTCACAATTACCTTTCAGTGTACAGAAACTAATAATGTTTTCTTATAAACGGAGCTCGTAATTACATAATGCAGAACACTTTTTTAATTGCCCCATTGATGAAACGCTCTTACTTTTAAATAATGGTGGAAGCTATAGTGCTTTTGAAGAGGCCCTGTGTACCATGCGATTAATTCAAACGGAAATAAATCTAAGTGAAAATTTAGAAAACAATTATACCGACCAGGAGGATGATTCAGAATTAAATAACTTCGAAGATGTCTCAAATGCTAACGAGTCTTCAGATCATGAAGGGGACGGCGACATCGAGAGTGTTGCGTCAGAAGATGCAATATTGGATGAAGAAAACTTGGAACTAATGTCAGACGAGAGCTCCGACAATGACAATGAAGAGGTGGACATCCCTATATCGACGATTTGTTACACCGAACTTCTTCTTCTGGTCACGTATGGCATCGTAACGCCAAAGCAGTTTAAGGAAGAGCATGCACCAGCAAGAAATGTTATACGTTTCCATCAAGGTCGTGCTCCAGCTGTGAATCCGTTGACTGAACGAGAAACTATGTTATTGTTTCTAAACGATTCAATGGAAACTATTCTCCGTTACTCCAATTTACAAGGATGTCGAATTATCATTCAGTGGAATAGGGCTCATCCTGATAGAAGGAAGATGTTTAAGCCAATCGATATGCTAGAAATTGAGGCATTTATGGGTATTATTATCCTGATGGGAGCTTTTCGATCAAAAAGTAGGGACATTTATGAGCTTTGGCCAGTCAGGGATGGTTTTGCAGTATGCCGTGCCACAATGACCCATGAGAGGTTTCTTCAGATCAGATCAGTACTGCGCTTTGATGACCCAAATAGACGCAACAGAGAAGATCCACTTGCTCCGGTTTGAGAACTATTCACCGACTTTAATTCCATTTTTCGTCAAATGTTTATCCCAAGTCCTTACCTGACTATTGATGAACAGTTACTAGAGTTACATGGTCGAGTGCGATTTCAGCAATATATAAGTTCGAAGCCCGGTAAGTTCGGTATGCAAATTATCTGGTTGTGTTGTGCAGAAACTTTTTATATGCTCAATGGCGTAGTTTACATTGGGAGGGGAACAATAACTCCAAATGAAAATCTAACTACGAGAGATGTATCCATGCATCTTATGCAACCCTTCCTCAACATAGGGCGCCATTTGACTGGTGACAACTGGTTTACGTCTCTACCACTGTTGGACGATTTGCGTGAAAATGACACATCGTACATTGGAACACTCAGAAACAATAATTGCGGAGTTCCCACCATTGCTAAATCAATAGCCAATCGCCAAAGGAAGGACACAACAGTTTATTACGATGCGAATGGAACGGCTCTAGTATTCTTTTAGGACAAGCGTGCAAAACCCATCCTATTACTTGATAGCCTTCATGCAAATGTTCCAGTTCCAGAAGTTGGTGTAAAAGCTTGCACTGTGTTAGAATACAATCGCACTAAGTCTGGTGTCGATACAGCCGACAAAAGGCTGCGAGGTTTATCCTGCAAACGGAAATGCCGTCGGTGGCCGTACTCTATATTCTCCAATATTATCGACACTGCGGGAAATAATGGAAGCATTATATTTGCTGAAAAGTACCCAAACACATTTCGAAAGGAAGAACATCACTATCAATTCCTGAAAGCTGCCGGATATCAACTAGTCGATCGACACATTCGTCGTCGTTTGCAAACAGATCAAAACTATTTCAAGAAAAGCACAAAAGAAGCTATCCGAAGCCTCGGTTACATAATCGAGGAGCAGCAGAATCCTCAAGGTATTCGCATGGAGAAGAGCAAGCGTTGTTTTGCCTGTCCACCAAGAAGAGACAGGAAAACGTTCGTATGTTGCGGCCGTTGCCACAGACCATGCTGCAATGATCACAGATCTCATTTGTGTGTTGAATGTTCTATGGGACAATAGACTATTGCATGTGGTGAATATTACCAATTCCATAAACTTATCACACACCTACCTATGTACATATACATACACATTTTTATATTAATAATACATATACAATACGTACATTGGAAAGTATTATATAATTCAAATAATGTAAAATTTCCAGGAAAAGTCTTTCTTTTTTGGTCTGAATTATTGAATTTTAGCTAATATTTGTAAATTTTAACGTTTTAACTTGGAATATATGAAATATTTATATTATATTCGATACATATAAAGAAAATTTATTTAACAAAAATGAAATAATAAATATTAATGAACGATGCGAGAGAACTAAGAACGTAACAATGTATCCATATATATATACAGTTTCAAAAAGATTTGTTGTGATAGAATATCGAGATCAATAAAAGGTATATTATAACAAGTCTTGTTATAAAATATTAAACACCGTGAAACGTTTTAAATTGTGTTAACGTTTCTTGTTGCACTAATAAACCTTTAATTAAAAAATAATTGTGATCGAAAATTTCGAGGTGTTCTGTAAATTGGTTTTTGGTTTATTCGTTAATATTTTACATGAAGCGTTTTTTATTCTTTTAATTTTATTGATATTACGGTATTAAGTAGATATATATATATTGTTGACATAAACAATGGACAGATGAAATACATTTAAACATGTAAGTTGGTATTAACTATTTAATGTTATGTATTACAACACGTAGCGTGCTCGTGCAAATTACCGTCTTACAGACTCAGAAATTCCCAGGCAATTTTTTAATAGTAATATATATATAATTTGAATATCACAAGGATGTAAAGGGTTAAGCAACTTGTTAATATGTTTACAACTTTGGTCCCTGAAAAAGAACTTATGCTATCTGTCTATAGGCCGACTATTAATTGTTCACAATAATGACGGCAGTATTGTTTAGCACGCTTTGCTCACAATAGACTTCAGTGTTATGCCTCAATGCATACACGTATTTGGGTATATAATAACCTAGCTATTCACCTACTCAGTCATAAGGTTTCTGACTGTTTCTTGCACATTTTGAAACTTCATCTGCACAACAAAATGTATACACTATATAGTTGACTCATAGTTGCAATGTCTTCACTCAATCTTTTAATTATACTATTTTATTTGGTGGTCGAAACAATCGGAAATCGTGAAAACCATGCGACCACTCGACCTTCTCCAATCGATGGCCAAACTAGTACAACCAGAAGACAGGGTCATCTAGAACCGATCGGGCAAAGTGGGGACATCAACTCAATCGACGAGACCGATGGCTTCTTAAATCCACAGACATTCTCGAAAGAATATGTTCTTCATAATCGACCGTTACTCATGAAGGGGGCAGCGAAAGTGTCCCCTGCGTTTCACCTGTGGACCGACGCGTACTTAAAATCAAAGACACCCGACGAACCTGTCGAGGGTAATGTTGTTGTAGAACAAAGAAAAAAGGAACGTAGAATAAACGATTTTAAACAAACTAACTTTAAGGACTTTATGCTCACCTATAACACCTCCGATATTTACATGGTTGACAGTGTGCCGAAATTTCTACAAGAAGACATTATTCTTCCCTGGAGTTTACAATGTCAGGATTACATGAGATCTTTTCGGGGTTTCGATATGTGGTTTAGTAGTGGTGGCACGAAATCAGTTCTTCACCATGATCACTATGAAAATATTAATTGTCTCTATAGAGGAAGTAAACGACTAGTTCTAATTAATACAACTCAGTACGACGATATTAAAGAAGAAATCATCGATGTTGAAAATGGTTCATTCTCCTCTATGGATGTGGAACAGGTTGACCTCGATAAGTATCCATTCATGTCTGGAATGCAATTTTATGAAGTTCTAATGGAGCCAGGTGACTGTCTCTATATTCCGTTCATGTGGATTCACCATGTGGCATCAGTAGGCAGCAATGTTGCCGTTAATATTTGGTGGAATACCGTGATTAATGCAATTACCGATCTTACCAAGTGCTCCACGGTGGTGGACAAGAGTTTAACACTGGCGAAATTAGGCGCAGTTGCAAATTTATTTGAAGAAAGTGAAGTATCGAATGAAAAAATAAGGATAATTATTGCAAATATAAAGCTTGTTCTATTCCCGTACCAGCAGAGCAAAATTTCAATTTTTGAGTGCTCAAAAGCTTTGATAGGTAACTACCAAAACATTGAATTGCTCAAAATTTTAGTGCAGAAAATGATAGAAATCGTTTATACCAAAAGAAATAAAGGATATATTTTTAGAAAAGATTTTGATGGTCTTTCCGAGGTGAGTGTAATTCTATAAAACATAAACTTCCTTATGATGCGTAGATCACATCTTTTTCAATCTTTGTAATTTACAATCGTAGTCGAGATGCGAGAGAATAATTAATTTCCAATTTAATACAAGTAGCTCATAATTCTGCATATTATGTAGTATGCAATACTTATGATGGGTATGCTAAGCAGTGGCGTAGGAAGCTATTCAAAATGGGGCAGGCTAATATGTGAAAGGGGCACAGCTTTACAGAAAACGTATTTTTGCCTAGTCTGACTTGATTAGTGAAAGAGGCACAGCGCCTCCCCCTATTCAGCCTACCCGGCTCTTACGCCCCTATACTGAGAACAACATTTTTGGAAGTGTGTCCCCCTACTTGGTGGGGGAATCTACTTTGTGGGGAACTACTTGGTGAGGGAACCTAATTATCCGAATCTTTAAAAAAAAAGTTATACATATATCATTTTATGAACTAATATTGTATAATTAAATCTGTATCATTTTGAGTTTAAACAGTTTTAAATTATACAATTCATAAATTGCATAAATGTAATATATAGTAATTGATTAATACTTTTGTTTAACGTTTATTTTCAGAAAAAGCGTGTAAACTTCTACGGCTTTGCTGTTGCTTTTGATGATATTATGACAACTTTGGGCTCGGATATATTTTTATCAAAAAGGGTGCTTGACGGTGCTGAACAATTTCTGGATTTGGTGAAAGAAGATGGTGATTTCGTTGACGAAGAAATTGATGCAGATAGTCTTCCTGTTCTGGATGAAACCATTTATCTCGATTTGGGAAAAGTGCCTCACAATGAACTGTAACAGAATGTTGAATTAACTGGTATATAAACATTTTCATCGAAACACACTTTCTGCAATGTAAACCTATAATAATTTCTTTTAATTGAAATACATTGACAAAATCGAGAAATGGTAACTATTATCAAAATAAGTTATTGACAATTTATAGATAATTATAGTCTTAGATTATGAAACTTTCTCTGATTTATTAAAAAAGATTTGGGTTAGTATATCATGTAATGTCAGTATTCTTTGTACAAAAAACAGCCTTTTAATTTTAGATAATATTTTATTGCTAGCAATTGTTCATTCCAATCATTCGGGTTACACTGTAATTTTTATCGATTATAAGAACACATTTAAAGATGTATAATACCTACTCTATGATTGTCGAAGTTAGTAGATGTTTTGACGTTTCATCAGCTGCTACACTCGCTAGTGTTTCAACTGCTGGTCAATGCTCTTGTTCTCAACAATGCTTCCCAATGCAGCGCATGGTGAAATTTCAGAAGACAAATACCTATGGAATATGTGTGCTCAGTATGGAGCAAATTGTAATGCTAATTGTATCTTCAGGAAACTAAAAATGTACGCTTTTTCAATGCGTTATTTGATGATATGTACACAAGTTGCAAACATCACATAACATTATTAGGAATTATACAAAGAATTATTGTTAAATTTTAAAAATATATCGAACTATTTATGAATAACTGAAATTACCAAAACCTAACCAGTTAAAAATAAAATAGACTGGTTTGAGCATAACCGTCTACGTCAGTGATTTTTTGTTTCCACTCGATTTATTCCATGTTGGACAGTTCATGATTGTTTCAGTCAATAAATGTAACACTGTTTGTCAATTATAATTATTTAAGGATTTATTTATTGCATTTATATTGCGTGTTTCCTGAAGCAATGTCAAGATATCGTCTATTTCACTTTGTGTAATTCAATTTTATAAGTTAAAATGTGTTCAATCTCTACTTGAATATTTTAAAGTGCAATGTACAGCGATTTCTTTGAAGTATAATATTCAGAGTTAAAAAATAGATATTTTACTATTTAACTATATTATAATTGTATATAAATTTTAAAAATATGTGTAATTGAAGATTATTTTAGTCCTTTTACAGCAAAAGAACCACTATGTATAGGATACATGACTAAATATATTTATATGCTTTTGAATACATTATACAGCTTTCATGGTGTTTTGCATTCTTGTATTACTGTACCTATATTTGCGAATAAGTGAAATCATTAAAAAAAAAATTTTTTTACTTTGAGACTTTTAAATATATAGGTAAACCTTCTAATTTAAATAATTTTTGGTCATTTCTTATGCCGATATAATCGAATATAAATTGAAGTGGAATAATTTTAACATGTGAATTATAAATTCGTCAATTATATATTTTTATGTATAATATATATGTATAGTTTATTTGAAAAAATTAATATGCTCTATAAATAATATGCAGACAATAAAATTGTGCGCTATATATATATTATGTAATAATCCAACTATCAGGTAACTGCCATTAAACTATTATTATTATACAAATATAATGCAGTAGCCTATATCTAATTATTACAATATATTAATGTTAATTGGATTTTTGTTTCTAAAATAATTTTATATTTTAATAAATACAGTTTTTGTTATTAATTATTACCAAGCGATAATATGAAATTGTGTGGTTCGTACGTTCATAATCTTTCCATTATTATAATATGTAATAGAGAGCGTCCTAGACGATGTTGATAAACGAGGATAGCATACGAGTTGCATCATTGTCGTGGACGCTCTCTGACTTATTGCAATTCAGTAATACGAATGATGAATTAAAAAATAGCGTCCCCCTAGGTTGAA
>JAUZND010091926.1:0-14919 GCA_034780555.1 Coelogynopora nodosa | reverse complement strand
ACAGTGTGCAACAATTGTCAGTAAACGTTATATGTACTTTTTTATTATCTGTTCAATACATAGATACTATTTTACTGAATACTTTTTTAGTTACATAACATTTGTATGTATTATGTAACTATATGTATACTGAATAAATACATTTTATCCCATACGACATAGTACCTTCACTTTGCAATAATTTTTATATAATTATATAATGAACATATACACTTTTATTGCATGGGACACAGTGTCCCTATGTGTGCAAAAGACATTAGTAAAATATGTGCACTATAGAAGGGTTAAATAGAAATTATGTAATACTTATATAATTTAATTACTGTTGACTTATTTTGTCATAAGAAATTTAAAAGTCTTTAGTTTATATTAGGTGGAGTAGAGTCTAAATTTTAATTATTAATTCACTATAGTTATGTGAAAGTTTTATAGTAAAAATGTACTTAAGTCAAATATACCTAGGTCAAAAATACCTAAGTAAAAACATACCCAATATTTAACTATAGATTAAATTATTTAGCAATTAATATGTTTTCTTAAGAAATAAAGTAATTATATATATTTTTTTAAATAAAAAAAAATGTATATGGATTAAATATACTAATTAAATGAATAAAAAATTATTATTTTTAATTGGCATTTAAAAGATATACTATAATTATATTATTTACATTACAAAATCTCTCTTTCATAAGTTTTTATTAAAAGTTGCCATATTATATATATATTTTTTACAATTTAAAGCTTTTTTATAATTTAACTAATGAAAGGCAAAGATTAAATATAATTATGGTATTTAAAACTATGTCTATGCCTATGCCTATGGTACTCTTAAAACTAAATATTAAAAAGTAATTATAAAATGATTTTGGTAAAAAATTATTTTTATCTTCAAAACAGAGTCATATAATTTAGTTTTAATCAAGAGTCAATTTAGTTTTTAGTATTTACAATTAGTAAAAATTAATATTTACAATTATTCATGGTCTGTTTAATAAGCATGTTTTTTTACAGGGACCATGGCACAAATTTTGGAATTGGGGAGCCCACATTCCGCAAGGGGTGCATTTGTTACAACATACTTTGTCAACAGACTGATGGGCGCCATGTTCACTAGCCAAGGGTGCAAACCGTTTAAAATTATTGGGGGGTTCGGCCCTGCAGACCCCAGTGCCACGATCCCTGTTTTACCAACCAAGGGCATTGTAAGTTTTGACTGGGTACGTTTTTTATGGAGCTTTAAAATGCTAAAGTAATTTAAGTTATACACAATCACATATATAAATACCGTACGTGTTTAAAGACTCAATAAAAAACAATTAAAACTGAAACTGATATATAAATATGTACATTATTTAAAGAAAATATAAATATATAAATATTTAACTATAATATTTATTTATATATATTTTAAATTGTAACAATTTTTATAAACTGACCCTTACCACAAATTAAAATTCATGACGTCAAATTTAAACACTTTATTACTTATAGAAAGTTGATGACTATATAACATTATATATATATATAACATTACAAATAATAAAGGTTGTCACTACGTTGCGAGAATCTCGGCACCTAATGGATTTGCATATATTTCGAAAATGATATTCTCGGCACCTAACGATTTTGTTTAAATGGCGAGATTCTCTCAAATTATAAATTACGAATAAGGTTAGTGTACTACCAACATTATATACAAAGAATATATAATTGATGTCCTTATATTCTAGATGTTTTGGGACTATATACATATTAAATACATAAAATAAGATATGTTTCATAAATAAAAATATTAAAATATTAAAAAATATAAAACATAATTTTAAAATATTTAGTAATAATTAATTAGGAAATATCCAATAATTATTTTGTTTTAAGTGCGATTCAATAAAATTAATATGAGCAAGAATTAAATATATATAGCAATAGCAACTTTATTGTCATGTACAAAAAAATGTGTCACAAGTCACTATTTAAAAATTATTAAATTAGTTCAATTTGCAATGTTTCATTCGTGACTTATTAATATTAATAAACAAGTTGTTAGATAACCTGGGAATGTTTCTCTTTTCATTTAAAATTGTTGAAATTAACGCATCTATTTAATTTATGTAATTTGTTGAATTATAAATGTTTTATTCTTGTTTTATATTAGCCCATAACATTTTTAAACAGCTGTTATTTAATATTATTAAATAGAACAGGTTTCATTTTAATATATTAAAATTGATTAATTGATTAATTATACAGTAATCGTTAAATCGTTTTTTGTAAATTTGTTTGAACTTAGTAACATATTATTAACTGCTTTCACTATCAAACAATCTTTTCTTTTTATTCCTCGATAACATTGGCATTGAAAACGTAAATATATTTCTTTTTGTTAATCGTCTTACTGAAATAGTGAATTATATATGTTTAATGTAAACACAACATAAAGAAGTACATCATTTAATTATTTAAAAATCAATGATATGCTAATGTTAAAACAATTTCAATCAGCGCCTATTTAGCCAGGCATTTTTATTTTACAAAATAATTTTTTTATAAACTGTGAGTCTGTGCTGTGACTTGCACCATTATTCTCAGTTGTCAAATGCGAATTCAAGTTGATGACCTGGCTTTATCTCCCTCGTAAATAAATGTGGCGTCCTTTACAAGCAATCACAAATTATTATCTTTTAGTTTTTATAACTATAAGAAAATAATATTTTGACATAAATATTTTACAGTGACAGTGTTTCTTTCCCAAAAAGTAACTGTTCCATTCTAGCACCATCAGAGACTGGTTGATTTAGTTGGTAACCAGTTAAGGATCTTTCAGAGTTTCTAAATTCACTTACTTCTATCTGTTATTATCTTATTCTTGACCTTGTATTTAATTTAACATAATTTTGTTCAATTAAATTACTTTCTACAACAGAGTCAGAGAACATATCAGTTATATTAATTCCATGAACACTGATGCCTTTATCAATTATCTGAGAAAAAGCTAATGCAAATGCAGGACAAATTGATGCCTATGTAGGCCCATAACTAGGGGGGTGGGGGGGGGGGGGTTCAAGTGATTCTGTTGTCGTTGAACCCCCCCAGACTTAGGAAGGCATAATTTTTGGGGTCAAGGGGGAGTCATTTTGGGGATCAAGGAAGTGCAGTTTTGGGGATTGAGGGGGCACAGTTCTGGGATCGAGGGGGCAAGAATGATGAGATAAGATAAGCTTTATTACCACAAAGAGCAGGGCAAAATCTAATTTGGACAGCATAACAATGTTTCCATTTCTTATTACATTTTTCACCATTTATATATTTCTCTCACCACTAGCAGAAGTGACAAATAAGTTGCAGGGTCGATCATGATGTAGTCAGAGCATATGGTATGATTTCAGAAATACGAAAGATATTCACAACATTTCTGCAAAAATGTGAATGAAGAGTTTTACAAAGTATTTCTAACAGCATCAAATACAGCTGCAGCTCTTTGTATTCCTATTGAAACCACAAGGACAACCGGGAGACAAAGGTTTTGCGCAAACGCAGAATCGGGGGGTTGTCCAGAAACTCATTTTCAAAGGAATTTGGCAATCCCCTTTCTGGATCATATTGCCAAACAACTCAATGTGTGCTTTTCATGTATGTTCTATTTATTTATTACTATTATAGCTATAATACCTGACTTTGCCCAGGTAAGAACAGTGGATTTGTAATTAGGAATGGAAACTAACAGTTATTTATGCTAAATTATTTTTTTGCTTTATACCACATGAAAAATAAAAAAAGACTCATTAGGTATCTAAAATGATAAATAATCTGTTACTTTGATTGTACTTACTGGCAATAATATAAAATTATAACAATGGGGTAATTGATATGCTTATTGCTTTTGTGCAATTTTAGACTTAGGCAATGAAAAGCTCTAAATTGAGCAAAAATGTGTCTGGGAAAGTCGAACCCCCCTCAAAAAAAAAGTTGGTTACAGGCCTGCTATGCCAAGTACTTGGTTAAAACCCAATGCAGATTCTGAAAGATTTGCATTTCAGAACCAATTCCAAATAATCCAAATCTGATGCCAGTTATTTGAGTTAAAACCTGATGCCAATTCCAAAATATCTGATACAATACTGGTAATTTTTCAATAAAATAAAAGAGAAAAGCCAAACCTGCTTTGATATATATACAGGGCCATACCGTGGTTTCATTTTGGGTAGGTACGAATATACTATAAGTGGACCTTTTTAACGTATTTTTTTATTGTAATTTAGTTAAACCATAAAATGCACCTAAAATTAAAAAATTGCATGTATAAGCGGATCTGTTTTTTTGCGCGGGTAGGTAAGTAAAGCTTATTCAAGCTTATTATAATGGCAACGAAAATGTGAAGTGAACCTGCAGAATAAGAAATAAATGAACTTACGATGCAGAACATTTAAACGTATTAAAAATTCATCACAACAATTTTGTGGCAATAGAAACAAAAGAAACTTATTTAAAATTTCATAAAAAGGAAGTGGTGAGACTTCTTTAGCCTTAGCTTCCATAGTCGTTTCTACTTTTCATAAATTTTTAAAAAATAGATCAGAAATAATTATAATTTTATAAGGGATACATATGTTATCTATTATAAAAAATGTATTCGTTAAATTTAGCATTTTATCTACAAAATAATATCAAAATATAATTTTAGTCGGTAACATTATATAGATAAAAATTAAATAAAAATGTTTAATGTATTATAAATGTTTATAATTCTTAAATATATCCCGTTCATCAGATTAATTTTAATATATATAAATTATTATAATTGGTTTATAAAAACAAAAAGCATTATAAAAAGTTTAAAAAATATATATAATATGTAAAAAATTACAGCTTTTCATATTTAACTGTTTTTATATAAAAGAGTGATATTGTTGTCAAATATATGTCAAAACGTAAAGTATAAGATTTTTTAAATAAATGAAAGCAAATGAGTCGAAAATCATTCTTGACTATAATCTGATGAAGACTGGAATGGATACAATTTAGATAAAATTGTGCGTATCTACTCGACGATGGCCAATTATTTTGCTCAGAAATTTTATTTACATTGCTGCATGTAATGCACTGGTTTGCTATCTTTGCACACATTGCAACTACATTGAAGGTAAATCACACCGTACACGTCTTTTTCTGGAGGTTTCATCAATGTCAATCAACTGTGATGAAGTGAAACAAGGTCAGCCGATTGTACAACTCCGCACTACCAGTTTCTTCAATACTTCAACAAGGTAAAGCCGCATTATAAGTTTACAACAATTTTAATATTTGCAAAATAAAAGATAATTTTGATTAAGACAATAGCTTCAAAGTCTACAAAAGTATTGAATTTATGAAAACAATTATTGTTTTTCATTGTAAAAAGAGTCTGCTTTTGAAAAAGGTGTCATTTTTGTCCTATGAACATGCATTCTACACACAAAAAAACGCTTATATATAGACACCGGTTTAAGCACACTGTGCGTGAATTCAAGGTTACCGGTCCTGGTTACCATATAATCATTTGAAAGTGTTATACAAATTTACATAATTTTCAGGTCAAAACATAAAAAGATAACGCTGCCAAAAATTCCCACGTCACCATGACAAGAAGACCACTGGATGTTATAGGTGCCAAAAACCCTGTGTCGAAATAATTTTTTCTTCATTGCGAAAATTGTTAAAACATTCAAAACTCTAACACTTTTTCAACACTATTGTGTTATTACAATTTGTATTACCACACCCAACTCGAAAAGATCTCCAAAGCAACTGCCACAACCGAAGCCATGGAAAGAGATCGATGGAGGGCAGTTTTGAGAGTGTTGATGAGTAACGTTTTTATATTATGTACACTTCATATGTATATTTTACAATAACGTCTATAAGACAAAACCTGATCAGCGACGTCGGAACAGTAGTCGCGGTCCCAATCTTATATATATAACTTCAAAGCATGCCTAATATTTTGCACAATCATTAACCCTCAGAGACCTTTGGGGGGGTCCAATGAACCCTACACACCTTTTATTGTTTCTCAAAATTTACATGATTATTTAAGTAACTTTTAACCTATATGTAAATTCATTATTAGTAAGGACGTATCAGATGACATATAGTTTGGGAAAATATAGCTATCGACATGTGTACTACACAGACCCCGGGTCCTGTGGACCCCCATAAGGTCTCAGAGGGTACGTTTTTTTCAAGAATACTTATATAGTATTCAAATATAGTTGTAACTTTTTTTCTATTGTTTGTATCATATGTAGTATGCATATCTATGCATTTAGTAATTATGTTTAAATATATTTAGTACTTTTATAATTGTTTGTACCATATGTAACTTAATTTTTTTAGATTTGAAATATTTTTATTAAAATATAATTAATTCATGTTTTAACAAAAACAGTGTTTTGCCTGAAAATTTTAATGTTTCGAAAAAAACCTAAATAGTTATATAATTATAAGCTATTATTTTAAATAAAGCAAGCGCTAGTTATAATATGTACATAATAAAAATAATATAAAATAGACATTATGCATTTTAAATTTTATAGAAGGGGTCCAGTGGACCCCCCCCCCTCACAGGTCTCTGAGGGTTAATGAACTGGTCTTACAAACACCAGCTATTGATATCGTAAACACCTTGCTAGCAATATACTGATTTTCCTATAGGTTCCAAAATTCAGCGTCTCTCATATAACTAAATGTGCATTAACTTCTGAAGCGCCAGAACCATCCTCAAACGAATAGTTTTAGTCTATACTTAAAAAAGAACAACATAAAATTAAAACTAATTTGTCTCACCTCTTTTCTTTTAATCCCTTTATCGGGAAATAGGCATTATGTACTATTTTAAACTACATATTAAGTATCAGCTGCAATTGGGACGTTTAGTTATTTTGATGGTGACTAGTTTCCATTTCGTACAGAAATCAACGAAAATGACTACCAATGTTCAATAATTTAAGATCTAAAAAATATAAATAAAATTATATAATTCTATGATAATCCAGAATACCACCGCAGTTAAAAAAACACTGTAATATATTTTAATCTAAATAAAACGATTCAAATTTTTTTTAATAAAGAAAAAGTTTTAGAATAAGTGTTTCTTGTAATATGTCGATGACAAAACATTCCCAAACTCTATATACATAATATAATGAAGTACAGTAACATATGTCAATATACATATTGATACAAATGAAAAATCACTAAAATTACACAAAACAAAAAAGTCATTAATGCAACAAACCACTGGCTAAAAATTTTAGAATCGACTTTTGCTTCGATACTTTTTTACCCGATTTACAACGAAATCCTGTTGTGAGGAAGACTGTGGTGGATAGAAGGTCTGATTGTGGTTCAACTGATTATGCGGAAGTTGATACCCTTGCCCATATCCATTAGAATGATTCGCTTGGCCATTATTGTAGTAGCCAGAACTGGACTGATCGTAGGTATACTGCTTTGGCCGGTGGAATGGCTGTCTATAATCCTGATAACCGTTGGATGGATTGAAGCCAAAACAGGGAGCCTTGGGCTGGTGAATATACTGTCCGGTATCATAGCTATCGATATGACGCTTACGATCCGGTTGTGATGTCGCATAGTTAGAGGGACCTGGCTGTCTTGAAGAGGCCCTGAAATGGACACGATTTGAATTATAACAAATATTTTAGCTCATAATACCATTTATCAGAGATACAAGTTACTTAATATCTCCTTATGAGATATTGCATTCAATATAAATATTATATAAAAATAATTAGAGAAAGCTAAAATATAATTTTGAAAAAAAATTAATTACTGGATTTATATATACAATGTAAGTGCTATATAATATTCCATATTATAAACTTTATTGTTATTTTTTCAAAAAGTCTGCCAGTTTCATTCAAAGTTATATCACGATGAAGTCTTTCCGTCATAATTGTATGTAAACAAATAGTCACAAAAGAGTAATAACGTCTAACGTGTATAAATATATTTGAGAACGTAAAAATAATGTAATTGATTTATTTAATTAATGTAATTAATGCATACTCAGAAACTCAAAGTAAACCCATTTATAAAAATTTGGAATAACCAATAGTCTACTATAAATACTACTATTTAACATTCAAGATAAATTAAATATTCGAAAGTTTGTGTTGATGGGGTCAATGATACACAAAGTTGCTTTTCTTGTAAATCTATAATCATATATAAAGGAGAACCATTCATTCACTGTTTCATTAAAACAACCTCCGATATAATTTAATAATTGTCCTCAAAACTTACAAACTGTTAAATACAAATATTGTAGGGTCCCTCACGACCCATATTATGTAAGTTTTAAAACACAATATTCAAGGAAGAATAAAAAATAGAGCAACAATGTCAGTGTTTTTCCTGCACATTACCACGACATGAAAAGACTAATAAATAATAATAATAATAAAGGCCAGACATTTTGGATAAATAAAAATAGATACTACAACATGCTATTTAATTTGCCAGTACTTAAATCTATTATATAGTAGCTAGTATCATTACATATATTTTTTAAATTGTCTAATAATAACTTGACATTTCAATATAAATAAGTGAACAATACATTTTCTAACAAAGAAAACGTTAATATATACCTATAAGTATATACAGTGACGTCTATAGTTGGGTATCCAAGTTTTCTGAAACTAAATTTTAGACAAAAAATTGAGTGCCTTTTGTTAACCCGTTCAATTTGTGTCTATGGCAACATAAAAAAAACACTTTTTCATTAACCTGCCAACTCAAACGTTTTTTGTCCCCCATTTTTATAATATCTCATTTTATAATAATTTCTTTTGTCAATCGGCACATTTGACCAAAAAAAACTATTTCCGGAGACTGATATACGCACCAATAAAATTTCTTCTTGTTTATAAGGAATATTACTTGATGTTTATATTTATGTAGTTCCTGTACAGTTATTTTGAGTAATAATATGAATATATTCGGATATTTTATGAATACATGCTTTTCTGCTAATTCGAAATTACTTTTGAAAAGATCAATGTGCACCACTTCGATGTTGATGACTTAAAAAATAAATTCGACATATGCAAAAAAAGGACGCGAAATACTTTGGAAAAATTTGATTATAATTATTTTGTCAAACTGAGGTAAGGAAAACAAGATTCAAATAATTCATCTAAATTTATAAATTATAGAAGGATATATTAAAAAAAGGTCTGCGTTTCATATTTTTGTCAAATAGATTTTATCGAAGTGTACATTTGGAATCACAATATTTTTGATATTCAGTTTGGATTGCACACTATGAATACAAGTTTTACGTCCATGTGATCTCATAGTCCGCTACGTGTATGTCCATGGCATTAAACGGTTTAAACTTCGAATAATTTTTGGGTAAACAGTAATTAAGATTTTGGGTACTTTAAACTTTTAACAAAAGCATTGAAAACGAATGGAATCGCTGATTGATTTATCAGTCGACGCTGGAATCCAAATAATTTATTTATAGGGATAAAATTGAAGGGTAAAAAATTAGCACTATATACAACAGTGTGATCAGAGTGTTTAAAATATTGCCTATCTAAAACTATGGTTCAAAGATTTATCGGTTCGTTCTGGATCAGTGGGAATTACATTATTAAGTTGTTTCTCGAGTCACGGTTAAGACACCCGAATGTTAAATATATTTTCTCACATTTTATTAAAGCTTAATTATTGGTACAATTACAAGCGATGACAACGATGTGAATATTTTAAATCTAAAATTCTAGACTGTTTGAAAATAAGGTATACGAGATACCCAATCAGAGAGCAAATTTACTTTAACGAAATTCCCGACTACAAACCATACTTTTTAATATATTAATTTTTATTAACAATGATTTAAATACTATGATTATAAAAATAGCTACACATGTATGAAGATGATTGTGTGAATATTTTAAAAATTACAATTACACTATATGAAACTAAAATGTGTTTGTATATCCATATATAGAGAAAACTAAACCTTTTAAAATTTATTATTAATAAAGTAAAATTTCATGTAAGAAAGTAGTTGTACGTGAAGATTATCTTATGAATATCTATTTTTAATTAAAATTATGCTCCAATATAATAAAACATATGAGACACCTACACACACATTAATTTTGACGACGAACACGCTAATTATCCTGTTATCTAAATGCTTGCAAACAAACGAAAATAAGGTGTGTTGTATCGATTAAAGGCCTTTGATGTATTGTATAGATGTGCCATTTTCTCTGTTGCTTTGTAAAAGTACAATCCCAACACCGTAATTTCTCTTTTGTTTTAATTTCTATGATTAAATTATGTGATTTTTGCTATAAAATGTCTCCAATAAAGCTAAGTTAAAATTAATTTAACGAAATAGCGAATAAATAGTTCCTGTTGATCGCAGTTACAGAAAAATATGAAAAATGAAATAAAGGAGTCTAATTTAACAGTAGGTGTTGATCGTAATATACAAACAATAATTCTAGTACATATAAAAATATTAATACTAGTACAGTAAAACTAACCGATTTAAAAATAAGAAAAACATGACTGACTCAAGTTAAACATAGAATCATTGAAGAAAAATGACATCAGTTTTTAACTGAAATTGTAATGCCTAAATATATCTAAAGCTTATAATCAAACTTAGTTATTTATAACTCAAAACAGGCTAAAATTAAAATAACTATTCAAAATGTAATGTATTCCTCAGAGAAAAAACATAAACGTATTTTTTAATGTTTACTATGCTTTTTATATATACAATAGTGTAAAGTCACAAATAATAATAAATCTGCAAAGTATAGGGCTAGATGTCTTCTAGTTTACAAGATTAAGAAATTATAACGAAACACTGTTGTGATAATATGAAAATAATGTACAAAAAGTTGACTCACCAAATGATTTCACTACAGATGTTTGCATTTCGCATCTTCTCCCGATTTTCCATGGGTACCTTCAGATCTTCTATATAGTTTTCTCTGTCCACGGTGTGACCTCTAGACTTTTCAAATTCTAAAAATAGAATACAAATAATTATACTAAATACTCTAACTATGCGAAGAATTAAAAAATAAATTAACGAATGTATTAATGACAGAATATTATATAAGCATGAGCACATTTTAAGATTATCCATAATATGTGCCAAAGTATGATGTCAGAATCTATAAATTATATTATTAAACAAAATCAGAAAAAAATCAATTTAGTTTCCCCAGATACATATATGTTATTTTTGTAATATAATAAAATCAGATCTGAAAGGTATTTTACACGGAGCAATGGGTAGAGTTGATTTAAGTAATGTATAATATGATTAACTCCTGTATGAATAAAATATGTAATGGAAATTATAATAGAAAATTTTATTGAGTTGATAATAATCTGACAAATGACAATTTCGTGTGTTCAAAATAAATTATGAAAAGTAAGATTTAATAATCTTTGATAATATTTAGTAATCATTTTCAATTTGTTATTTTTATGATCTGAATATCCGATAAGAGTAAATTATCGGAAAATGGAACAAATTTGAATGAAAAATATGTAAAACGCTGACTTTTTTTGTCTGTATCTTTTAAATAATTCTAAAAATAATAACAAGAAAAAATCGAAACCAATCAAAAAATATTGTAGAAAAATCGGTCCTGATTAATAAAATAACTAATTAATCTTCGTCCGTGGACATATTTTGTAGTGGTTGCTCCTTTGAGAGAGAGAGGGGGGTATATTCCCCCCCTGGAAAAACAAACTTCCTATCAACTGATTAAGCTGAAATTTGGTATACAGATAGGCTACATACCTTCTAAAGACTTGTCGATATTTTTTTTCAAAAAATTAATCAATTAGTATCATTTTTATGACCCGATTTCGTCACGAACTCGTTTAAGAAAACTATGGGAAAATAACCATATGTGCTATATATTGACCCATATATATGCTATAACTTTTCATCATTGCAAACAATTGAGTTGATTCTTTTTGCATCTGATTCTCGATCACAAGATTTAGTATATTTTTATTATTATATTATACATGCAAATAAGCTATAAGTAGTATAAATGCTATTTGAGTATTATTTTAAATTGCTGGTTATTTTAATAAATAATTTGATTATATTCAAGTTAAATTTATATATTTTCGATAACATTTTTTTAAATTAATGTTGCAAGTTTTTGCTTCCAATATCATCGGTAAGTACAAAAACCCAGGGGGGTATAAAATAGTTCAACAATAACAACATTTTCTCTGGTCTTTCCTTATATAAGCTAACTTTGTTCATATTATGCAGTTTTATTAACGATGAAGATTATACGAAAAGTCTAACAATTCCAGCTCTTTATTTTTTTACCTAGATAGGCGATATATGCAATACATTTTTATTATAATTAACTACCGATAAGGATAGTTATATACAGTAGTTAATGACTTAGAATCAATATTTCCTTAATAAAATGGAAACCACTGTACTCTAACCATCCTTTCGACTATAAAGTTTTCTACGTTATATATATATATATTTATATATATATATACATCATATATTTATTAATAATTTTTAAAAAATCCATAAAATTAGTAGAAATTAGCACTGCGTAACTTAATAAAACATTTTAAATGGTTCAAAATTGTTTGTTAGGCCTTTAACTACTAAATAATTCACAAACCAAAAAGAATAATTGTTATGCGGATTCATAAATATGTACATATAAATAGTAGCCTACGTAATAAAATGTGTAATGTGTGTGCAACGGTCATGTGGTAGGGAATGGTTTCATTTTCAATGTAGCATTTAAATGAGTGTAAAACAATTATTATGGTGAATACCAAATATATCACAAATGTTCATTATCCATGAAATAAATATTTAGTGTAAAAACTGCAATGTAATAACCTACTTTTAACAGCTTCAGAGTGATGAATTTTCATTTCGTCAACCATGTATCTAAAAATTTGGAACACCATATAAAAAAGCATACTCAAACACCAAATAAATAATAAAGCACAAATGAATAAATTTAAAGACCAACCAGTTATATATAACCTGTAACATCAAGTTCAATATAGAATTTTTTAATTAAAAAAATAAGAGTAGAAGAGCAACGCATTGCACAATAAAGATACGAATATATTATAAATTCCGCTTTTTATAGAGTAGAATACGATATAAAACATAAAAGTTTATTCTAATATTAGGTGAAAACTCAATCTGGAGAATAGAAATAAAAGCTGCCATTATTTTTAATACAATATATTTTACAGCAGCACTATGAAATATAATTACAACTAAAACGCTGATTAAAATTTATAGCAATTACAAATTTAATACTTCTAAAAATATAATAACATTATTATGGTTTAGTATTTTAATAATGAGAAATATAAATAAATGTCTAGGAACATTCGAATAACAGTTATACCAAGTTAAACCACAGTAATGGGTTTAAAGCCCCATAACTGGATAATATTGTTTAATGTAATAGTTGTGGTTTTGTATATATTTCATTATATTTTGTTTATTGGACTCAATGACATATTACTGTGTAGCGTTTCAAATACAAAGTTGTTTTTATAATCTGTTTACTTTTAGTTTTACATACTTTTATCAAATATTTTAATGTATATAACTGGTTTTTCAATCCACTTTAGCTGTATTTGTTTCTTGTGTATATTTCTAACCATTAGTTAATATAAAATATAGTTTATAATGTAAAACAAATTTTCTACTTTCTTAATTTATTAAATATCTTTTTCATGCTGGACAACTTTTTTCAGGTTTCTTCTTTTTTGGTTCTTCCCAATCAATTTTGGATTAGTTGGTCTAGTGTGATTTTCGATTGATTAGTATATCCATATTAAATTATAGTATAATATATTTATTTAATCCGTTGGTAAGGCATGCTAAAACTTGTCATTCTGAAAATAATTATCTAATAGAAAAAGTACTGTGCAAACTTTTCAAGTTGAAATAAATGTAGCGATGATTGAAATTCTTGTATGTGACTATACTTAAAAATATAGCATAGAATTCTGTTAAATTATGAAAATGAATAATGTATTTTTATTATATTCATTACTATATATTTTGAATTTATAAACTAGAAAGAAAACAAAGTGCTAAAACTACAATTTCGGTTTTAATAAACAAAAACTCTAGAAGGGAGTTAAAAAAGATAAATAGACATTTTCCATAAAAAACGTTGTCTTTGAATCTTTATATCTCGGGAACTATTACAGTTATTTACACCTAATTTGACACACTAGTAGAATTTTGATAGTACTATAAAGTAGTTCTAGTACTATAAAATTAGTTCAGATCTACAAGACTTTTAAATAGTGACTGAAACAAAATCTTACTATTTTACCTATGTGAAATGATAGCACGCAATTTATTTGGATATTGAAATCGTTAGCTTTTTAAAATCTCATTTGCATAAAAATTGTATATTATAAAATAAAATTTTTCAACAGTTAATTTAAATAAAACAATTAAAGTTAAAACTTAAACTATAGTTTTAAGTGTTTTTAGTAAATTATTAGTAAAATAGTAGAATATTATTGGTAAATTTATTACATTCTAATTTGATTAACGTCACACAGCGCGTGCCATTTCACTTTTTCAATAACGCATTATATGGCATACAAAGTGCCCATCTAGTTACTAGTCAAATGTCTTGGATTAAAATAAATACTGCTTTTACTTGTATTATTAGATAACAGATGAATGTCACCTTAGTAGTATAGGAAGAGTGGATTCTGACTCACTTATAAATAGATTTACGAGTCATGGCTAAAAATAGACCATGCCTCCCCCCTTTTTTTTGAAATAAATAGAGACGACTTCGCTGTTTAAATTCATTCTGCTCCAAGCTC